>PVLD010002439.1:0-79108 GCA_004027595.1 Dinomys branickii | reverse complement strand
GTGATGGCCCATTTGATCATTCAGTTTTTCTCCTCCCTCATCTCCGTTGCCCTACCACTCAATCAGTCATCTTCCCTGTGATAATAACTGTACTCCTGGGTTTATCTATACCCCTGGACTCTTGCCTTGGGAAGACATATAGCTGCCTCAGACTATACTATAACATACATGGGTGTATACAAACTTCCATGGTCGGAGGTGGAAAAGCACATATGCTCACAGCAGACCACCCAGCTCCACCCCGTCACCATGCTATGGGTGGGGGCGGGTCCAGTCTGTGAGGTGCCCTCTGCGGGGCCCACAGCAGAGCAGCTGCAGGGCCCACAGCGGAGCAGCTGCAGGGCCCACAGTGGAGCAGCCATGGGGCCCACTGCGGAGCAGCCGCAGGCTATTGGTTCATGGGATGCAGTGCCTCATTTTTCAACACTGTTGCTGTTACTCTTGTACTAAGCAGAGTGCTTCACATACAGTATCAGCTCAGTAACTATTTAGCAAGCAGATGGACAGCAAGCTATGATTTGTTCCATAGTACACATATGGTAGTTTTAGCGTAGCATTGATCTTATCTAATTAATCATGTTTAAAATTTACAATATCAGTGATGATTATGGGGGTAATAAAAGCGACATACTGAAAATGTATACAATAAATGTGCATATTTTCTTGCAGAGTGGCATTTGGAAACATTAGTTGTCCTTAAATCAGTAAGAGTGAACCATAAGAAATCCAAGCAGTGTCATAGTGGAATTCTTTGAAAGTTATTGACTTTTAAATTAAATTTAAGCTGGGCATAGTGGTGCATGTCTGTAACCCCAGCCCTCGGGAGGCTGACACAGGAGGATTGATGTGAGTTTGAGGCCAGCCTGAGCTACAAAGTGAGTTTAAGACCAACCTGAACTGTGTAGTGAAACCATGTCTCAGAGAGAGAAAAGTAAAATAAAATATAAACTCAATTTAACTGAGGGAAAACTAACCTAGCAATATGAGTCTTTAAAATTGCATAGTTTTTTCTAATTGTATATTTGACTTTAATGAAGTCACTTTTAATGAATAGGAACTGAAAACCTGAGCTAAAGCAAAGAAAAAGCCATCTTATTATGACTTCATCACCAGTTTGTATCCAGATCTGCAGCAGTGGTTGTTACAAGAAACTTTGAGGTTTATGAAGAAAACCAAATGCAGAACTTATTCATTCTAGCTTCCAGGTTTAGTGCAGCTGCAAATCTTGTCCCCTTTTTTGTTTTCTTTTTGTATCTATTTTCAACAATCAAAAACTCCTTTTTTATGGAAGGTCAAGACAACTAAATCCATGACTCTGCCTGTGGCATATCAATGATTCTGTGATAACACATAATCAAAATGGCTAATATTATATTTCTGGCTTTTTGTTGATAATCAGAGCAATAAATAGCCCAGAATGATTTTGTTATGGTTGAACTGAAGTTACATATCCAACAAGTATCATGTGCATTTTTGTCTTAATAGTCTACTGAGAGTTTTAATTTTCTACTCCCTGTTGTTCAAAGCCACCAGTGAAAACATACTCTATTTTGAAATCACATTACCAGAATATCATGTGAATGAATTTAGACAAAGAAACCATGTATTCCAAAGCCAGAGGCACTACGTAGAAATTCTACAACCAGAATTGAATTCTTCAACGAGATATTTGACCTCTTACAACTTTATTTAGCTGTCTAGTGCTTGGTGGTCTTTCTAAACTCACCTTCATGGTGTGAAATCATAGATGCGTCCTTTAAATTACAAGGTCGCTTGGGATCAAGAACCAAATTTTATCAATGCAAAGTTTACTGAGTGAGTTAGGTAAGAACGCAGACTCAGTTGAATCAATAATTGCTATGTTTTCTGTCTTTCTATCTCAGCCTTATTTTCCCAAAGATATAACAGCTATCAATTACTCAATCACACGGCACTATAGTTACTTAAGTTTTTCCCTTCCTCTTACACTGCATAACCGATAGGTAGCAATGTCAACTTCATCTTAAAAATGTATACTGAATCAGATCTTCTCTTCCCACCTCCACTACCAACATGAACATCCACACACTACTCTCTTTGACCTGCGGTACTACATACACCAGCATCCTAAATGGCCCATTTCTGTCCACCTCTGCTGCCAAAATTGCAGTTATGTTTACAGCATAGCAGTCACAATGATTCTTCTGAAATGTAAGTGATATTATGCCACTCCTTTGTTCAAAGTAGCGCGCAGTCTCCTGTGCTACTCAGTGAAATGCAAAGTCTGTGGATGACAAGTAGACAGGCAGACACTGCCTTCCTCTTGCTCTTTGAACTTTTCTCACCGCGCTCTCCTTTGCCTCATTGCACTGCACCCCCCTCCAGACCCTGATCTTTCAGATGCTACATTTTTCTTTACAGATCTTGACTACTGGAGTCCTTCTTGGAAATGTCCTTTTCCATTTCCTAATTGACTTAAATACTACACTATGAAAGATTCCCTAAGAATTTACTGTAAATAAAGTCCACCATCTGTATCTGCTTTACATTGCTTTCTGTTCCCATTCTATTGCACTGCCTTCTATATACAATTTTCTTCTATCAACTTCTCCTCCACCGGCATCTAAATTCATGGTAGTTATGAATTCATCTATGCCACTCTATTTTCTACCGAGTGTTTGAAGTAGGGAGTGCGTAATGACAAGCTCGCATGCAATAAATATTTGTTGAAAGGAAGTATAGATAGAATGATGAGAAAAAATAGGATGACAGGACAATGGGGACAACAGAAGTAAGATGGAAGCAGAAAGACATGAAGGTCCACCTGTAGGAAGTCAACACTGACAAATAGAGCCGGGGCAGCTGGGCAGTGTATGCAAACAATGCTGGGGTCTATTCTTAAACCGTCTACAAAAGTCAACTTAATATCAATCAGAGACTTTTAAGCACAGTAATGAAAAAAACGTCAGGTTCTTAAAATAAAATACAAGAGAAACTTTCATGATACTGAAAGTTGACAATGTGTTCTTACAGATGGCATCACAGCACAAGCAAAAATAGGTAAGCTGGAGCTTCCCAATATGCAAAAAAAGTATGTGCAATACAATAAAATGTAAATAGCAAAACTGGAAAAAGTATTTGCACATCATACATCTCAAAGAATTGCTATTCAGAAAATCAAAGAACTAAAATTTAACAGGATTATCAGCAACCCAAACAGCAAATTGAATTTAAAAATAAGAAGGACTTGAATAAATACTTCTGAAAATTTATAAAAATGTATCATAAACACAGGAAATGTTGCTTAACATCGCCAATAGAGTGTAATACATCAAGTCCATTAGCTTTGCTACCCTTAGAAAAATAAAAAATAAGAGTTGGTAAAAATGTCTAACATTGAAATTATTTTACCCTCCTGTCAGAAATATGTATAACATAGCCACCATAGTAAACAGTGTGATAATTCCTACTGAAATTACACCTAGGATTAGGAATCATCCAGCATTTATTTTACTTACATATCTGTCTTGGTTACTTTTTTCTCGTTGCTGAGACAAAATGCCTCATGCCCAAAATGAAAGAAGGAAAGATTTATTTAGCTTACAGTTAGTGGAGGTTTCAATCCATACTTGGCTGACTCAGAGGCAGAGTGGCACATGGCAGAGGGCAAACGTTCATGGCGGCAGAACACAGCAAAATCCACAAGAACAAAAAGGGAGGATGCCAGGCAAGCAGCCTCTTTCCTTCCCTTACATTATAAACAGCCTACCCCCACCCAGGGGGCGTGTACCTCTCACACAATCTCCATGCCTTCCTCTTCCACAGGCTCAGGACGTGTACAAAGTAAGCACCCTGGCTTCCTGCTGAGTCACTCAGGCAAACCTCTAGACTCCCCAAGTTGACACAATGTATCAACCATCACAGTATCCATGTGAAATAAAAGCAAGGCGTCAAGCATTTATCAGTGCAGTCACATTCACAGCAGCATTATTTGCAGGAACAAATCCAAAAATCCAGAGCCCATTAATGCATAAATGGGTAAACAGAATGTGACACAGACAGAAAGAAGCAACTTTTGTTACTTTACTTTAAAATGAAGGGAATCCTGACAGAGGCAGCAACATGAATAAATTTGAAGACATTGTGCTAAGTGAAATAAGTTATTTGCCAAAAGCAAAATCATAAATTTTTGCTTTTTAATTTAATATTATTCTAATTACTTTTTTAGTACTCAGAATTTAACCTAGGAAATTGCACTTGTCTACATTCCCAGCCTTTTTTTTTTTTTTTTTTTTTAATAAAGCTGTCTCACTAAGTCTCCAAATCTCCAGATTGCCCAGGTTGGGCTCTGCGACCGTGTTGCCTCAGTGCCTCCAGGCACTGGGATTACAGGAAACTGGCCCCAGGCCTGGCATCATGTGCTGTTAGGAGGCTTTGAGTGTTGGTGTTCCGGTTCATTAAGACAGAAAGCACACAGATTGTCAGAAGCTGGGGTGGTAAGGGGGGGGGGCAGCAGAAAGTTCATGTTAAGTTGCATAATTTACCATTTGGAGAGGAAGAGTTGTCCTGGTGCTGAATATTGATAATGATTTCATTACAGTCCATGAGGTCACTTACCTGTACACATAAAAGTAATGATGGTGGTAAATTTGATACTGTGTGGATATTTCAATGCTAAGAATAAACTTTAATATTAGATAAAGTAAAGTGCTAGTACTATGTGTATGTAATTCATTGTCCTAATAATTTTCCAAATGTAGTACAATTTTTCTTAGTTTAGAGAGGAGTGATGGGGCTGAGACAATTTTTCCTGATCATTAATATGAATTATGAAAGGCTGATTTCAAACTGTACTACATGGATTCCAAATTCCATAATCGTTATTCTTTTTTTGTTCTGTCTGAAATAACAAAGAACAGAAAGAAAAAAGCCAGGGAGAGTAGCACCTGCTTGTACTCCAGGCTCTGTGCGAGCCTGGGCAGGAGAATCATAAGATGAAACCCTGCCTGCACAACTGAGCAGCTTAATAAGACCCTGTTTCAAATGCAACGGTTTCCTATTTGCAGCTATCAAATGCACACTGTTATTCTAGTTTTTAAAATATAAAACCATCACCTGTCTTATTAATTCAGAAGTTTTAATCCAAAATATTAGTTAAGTTTTTGCAATACAACTTTTAGATGTGTAATGAAAGTCTAAGTAGTTTAAATGTGATACTATTGCACTACTTCATACTGATGACAAACAGCAACCATAAGCACTTTCCTGAGTTGTTTGAGTATAAGTTGGTGTGCCATGGATGTCTCCTTTGGGAGCATTTGATTACATTCAGTAAGCATGCTATGCTAAGGAATGTCGCATTCTGCAGTAACTTAGCACCCAAAATGTTTAAATTTCTGCACCGTACATTATTTCTGTCATTGTCCCTTTATCTGTAATTCATTATATGCAACAAACACAACATAGTTTAAAAACACAGTCCATTAAATAATGTAAATATTTTTGAGCAGATTGAATCCAACACTTCCTGTGTGATATTGCATTAAGGAAGCACAATCAAAAACCACAGAGTACCAAATTCTTCAGGAGACTGAAATATGTGATTCATATTATGCCAGCCATACAAATGGTATCGTCTTCCCAATATTACGAATTTCTTTGTTGTACTGATGATTCTTGCTTCTTTGAGTCATTCTCATTTAACATGTACATTTTCCCCCAGCTACACTGGCACAGGCGCTGCCTGTTTTCCTAATCCTCACCATCAGAGTTATTGTCGTCACCATGATCCTAGTCATTACTGTCATTTGCAAATGAACTACTCACTGTGTGTTAAGAACTATCCTGAATATCTTATGTCCTCCTCTGAGAAAGAACTTGTTTTATTCTTGCTGTCTTAGTAAGTTTAAATAGCTTGCTAAAAAATTAGGCAGATGGTAAAGTGTGAGACTGGCTTTGTAGAGCAACTCTGACTGTCCTATTAAATATCCTCCTCAAAAGCTTGTATTCATTCATTTCCTTCCAGCAGGGCCTGATACAATTGCAAAGACAATGTATAATCTATGCTACTGCAGCCATTTTTTCACTACTTTTCTTAACTTTGCAAATTAAGAAGATGTCACTAATTTTTCACAGTAAATACACTCTGGTGCTTGTGAAGGATATGTGTTTTCAACTACAAATCTAATATCATGATGTGAGTTCTTCAGCACATTCTTTCAACCTGCTGTGGTCACTAATTCACTTGCCTTCTTTTTTCTCCATTCAGTTCTTTCCTTTTCATGGGCATCTCTCTTAGCCCTGATGGCCGATATCTTCATTAGAATCTCATTGGAGGATTCTTTGCTCAAAAGATTACAAAGACTTTTTTTTTATTCTTTGAAATACCTATAAGAATGTCACAGTTTCCTAATTTTGAAGACATTTGACCTGCTTTTGACTGACCTCTCACATTTCTTGGTCCTTAAAGTGTAATCACCCATTCTTCCTTCTTTAATTTCCAAGTACAAGTGCTTTGTAACTCTCCTGGTATTTAGGAATGCCTTTCTCAGCCAACAACCATGTACATGTTGCTGGACAACCTGTCTTTCTGTGCACTGACTTTTCACACTCTGTGGATTTAGCATCCATTCTCATTGCTTCTAAAGTCCTCTAAAATAAAACATATTCAAATGCTAACTGGTGTTTCCCATGCATTTAAAAATACGTAAGTTAAAATTTCAAGGCAAAAAATATGTTATTGGTTGGAGGTCAAAAGCTAGTGAAGGTTACAAATAAAACCCACAGAATAACATGTTGCCTCACTCTATCCAGCTTTGGCCACACACCTCCACCCAGAATGAACAATGTCCAACACTGAAATTTTCATCTTTACCTCCTGTTTTCTTTGCCCAATATGTCACTTTTAGTTAACAGTGGGGCCGGTTATCTTGTTTTCTCTCAAATCTAAGTATACCTTTTGTACTCCACTCTTGGTTGCTGACTGAATTCCCACACATCTTACTATCTGACTTCAAATCACACTTGAAAAATGACAAAGCAAACAGCAGTGAATGTGGGCTCTGGGCTCTAGCTTCCTCCTGCATTGTTTGGATCAAGTTTGCTAAGATTCCTAGCAATGCATCCTCTTGAGAAATTTCAGTCACAGTAGTGCTGAGGTCTGCCTCAAAGGATGAATCAAGCCCTATACTGCTAGTACTCAAAATCTTTTGTCATAATTACTCTAGTCTCCTTTCTCTGTTACCTCAAACTTCAGGGTGAAAAGTGTTTCCACAATTATTAATTTCTGGATGACTTCATGGTGCTGTTTTTATGTTTACATTCTTCCAGTCTTTATGTAGCCAATTTCAGCCTTAACTTCACTGGGATGGAACTATGTAGTGTAACTTCTGTTTTCTTTACTGAACCCTGACTGATAAACCAAAATTGATGCAACTTCAGAAACCTCACAGGTACCTGCTAACATCCAGGTCCTTCACCTATATCTGGACTGTCTCTTTTCTATCAATCCCATAATTTGCTGCCTTAGTTCCCAGATGTTATGGTCAATCCTTCACATCCTATAAGCCTTTTAAATGGACACTTCCCAACCAGTGTTTGCATATCACTAAAGAACATGATCACATTTTCTTCCATATATAAATTAATAGAAACAATTTTGATCAAAATCTATAGTTACCACGGACTCCTTTTAACTCATATCCCACGTTTCAGTCTTCTTACTAGACAATGCCAAACCTGTCTGCATCAGCTACATCTGATCTTTCACCTCTGCTGCGTATACCAGCTATCCTATCATTGTCTCTAAAGCTCTTTTCTTGTATTGTTGACCTGCATATGTAGTCACCACTTGAGATCTCATAGAAAAGTTCCAGGAGAGACAGCTTAAGTATTCTGTATGTTTCCACGGCACCTTCTCCTTATCTTTCGTTTTTGTACTTACAGTACCATATATGATGGTGGTAACAAGTATCACCCCATCTTTATAAGTTTGCAAATTTATAGAATAAGTTAAATATTATATTGGGTTCATTGAATGAATCAGTGAATTTTTATAGTATTTTGTCTTAAGTAATCATGGATAGAAAAAGAAGAGAAAAATGAAGAAAATCATTATCCACTTCTTTGCCTTATGTACACTGAATTTTATTTATTTTTATTAAGCATTTGCTCCAAAGTGAATAATCAGCTATGTTGGTAACTATGAAAATATCATCCTATCTTAAAGCCTGCATTCTGTGACTTTGCTTCTCTCTAAGTTACAGATTTGGCTTCCTATGAGCTCTCTGCACCTATGCAATAAAATTTCTTGCCAGCGTCCCACCACTCCCATCCCTTAGGTCTTTTCTGAGATTGCTATCTTGGTCTTGAATTGTGAATGATGTCTAGATAAAGGTTAAAGTAAATAGAATGAAAGTGTGTGTGTGTGTGTGTGTGTGTGTGTGTGTGTGTATACTAGAAGATAATTGCAAAACAATCCTATCTATATTCATTTTTAGGTATAGATCCACAGTTATTGGTGGATCAAAGACACCAGGCTTCTGTACTGACATTAGAGCATAAGGTAGACTCATGAATGTTAGTAGCAGGGAGTCAGGGACAGTGGCAAATTTTCTGCAACAGTTAACACGTCCTTCAATACTGCAGTTGATTCAACTGATGTGAGTTGCTAGGAGGGAATTTTTTTTCCCTCCCTCACTACCTTTACCTGAATTTCTTTCCCTAAGAGACCAAAAGGCAATTTCAGATTTGCATTTCATCACCATAACTTCAAGCCTGATTGGATTTTTTTCCCTCTAGGTTTGTTCTTAGTTAAAGTTGTCCGATTCAGTTTCAGCTTTTTTTATTTTTATCAGGCTCTTTTCAAAATGTATAGTTCACCTGGTTAATGAAATAAATGTTTTTGATTTTCAAACTACTAAATTGTGTAATATACAATAGGTTCAAAAGTGAAACAGCAATGGTGAAGTCTAAAATAATTAACTTGGAGAAGCCTACCGATTCCTTTTTCATATTTAGAAGCAACATTTTATGTGTGTACACAGTGACATTATAGACTGAGATTTGCATTTCATGAGGATAGCATTCATTGAACCAGAAAATTCAGCTACTTTAAATTATCTATTATTTATTGTTATTATGAGAAAGGCTCCCAGTATTTTGAGCACATAAATTAATGCATGATTTGAATCAGTATTATTATCCATATTTATTTATATTATGTTCCCATTATCTCTGTACCTGTCCATTCAGTGATGAATTCCATTACGTAGCAATTGACTATAGCATGTTCTAATAATATAAACCTAACATGTATTGACTTCACTTATTTATGTAGGTTTTAAATTTTATTTTCACTTTATAGATAAAGTTGTATATTTCTTAAGTTACAGCATGCTGTTTTGAAGTATATACACATTACGGTAACACTGCCTTAACTAACTAATTGACATTTATCGATAAAAGGATCTGAAAGCTTTTTATAAGTTAATATTATTATATTGATGTATTATATTATCTGGAATCAAAGTTTTTACAATGAAATCATTGCAAAAAATACATATAAGAAATTATGAAAAGGTAGTCCATTTTCTTTCAACATGTATAGCTCCTTGGAATATCTATGTTTGCATATATTAAAATGCTTTATTTTAGTATATCCAATCAAAGAGTAAACATGTTATTTTCAGAGGATTTGTATTTCCTCTAAAAATTTAGGAATGACAAAATACTTTATGGATTTATAGTTTTCTAATTGAAGATAACTACAAATACTTATAGGTTGACTTTAATAATTTGGCAAATTTTATAGGACATATTCTAAAAGGTGTTCTATATAGAATAAACCATTTGCTATTTAATCTGTAATGTGAGAAAGCTATTATAAGTATTGAATCACCTTTACTCAATGACTTAAAGAAAAGTTTATAAAGAAAACTCAAATATATTAAGGATGCCAAACTATAAATAATTTTAAGGAATCAACTAGGCTTAAAACCAGACAGTAAGGTAAGCAAAATACAAACAGCACAGGAAGGGTCGAGAAGGAGGCAGAGAGACGTCTTCCAGAAGGGACAGGATGCTGGGGGTAAAGGGTGAGGGGAGACGGGGAAGGGAAGGGGAAATAAGAAAACTTAAGTTTGTCAAGTACAGGAACCTACGAACCTCGATTAATGCAGCACTGACATAAGGTGATACTACTAATGACCACAAGAATGGTAATGGGGAAAGGAAATTTAACGGTGGGAGGGGAAGGGAAGAGGATTAGAAAGAATGAGCAAGCGCGTGGGGTACGTGTGCCTACTCCCCAGGACGAATGTGTGCAAACCTTTGTGTACTGCAGACATGCATTGGTGCAATAAAATTTAAGAAATAAACTATGTGATTAGGAAACGGTCAAAGCTCTTTGTAATAACTATTTGACCATTATAATAGAGCATGAAAATTTCACATTCTTCCTGGAAGACACAGACATCTGTGGATCTTCTCAGTCAGTGAAGAAGAGATGATGGTACATCTGTGTGCATTCAAAGTGAAACACTGCTAGGTAAGTTATTGTTTCTGTTGTTCTTTTTGTTGTTTGCATGTTTTTCACAATAATTTCCCTTTGTGACACTAAATCCAACATTATTTTCATATCCATAAATCCCAGAATGTATTTTCCAGGTGGTCATAGTTATAGAACTCAGTAATTTGCCAGGGAGTATTTTGAGGGCTTAAACATATGTTTCTTGAATTATTAGACACACAACTTTATTTCTATTTCACAGACAAAAAACTGAGGCACAGAAATGTCAAAGTGTTGGCTAAGATCATGCACTTAATATGTGATAGACCTGGAAATTAAATGCAGGTCGGCTCTTGCAGGGTCTCAGCTGTCAAGAAGCCAGGCTGCTCAGACTCTCAGTGAGGATGTAAGTTTATCTTTCAACTTAGAAAAAGTAAATTCAACTGTAGTCCTGCTTTGATGCTGGTAATAGTAACAATATACTAATCATTGGACATTCTAGTTCATTTCATAGATTTTAGCTTACATTAATACAGTTTAAGCAAAATGACAATCCTATACATGATTTGCAATAGAAATATATATTAGATACTTGAGTAGAATATAAGTATAGTTGGCTAGAATTCTGCATTGTTTCATGATGTGAAATACGGTGGGGTACTCAATTTACAAGCATCTCATCCACCCATATCCTCCCCATGACAGTGGGAGGTTGGAAGCTGCTCGGATGTCCATAAACAGATTAACAGATAAAGAAATTGCGGTATTTATATGGAATAGAGCGATCCTCTGACATAAAGAAGGCCAAACTTGAGTCCTCTGTAGATAAGTGAATGGATTTCGAGATTAGAATGTTAAATGACATAAAGCAGACATATAAGCCTAAGTACCTCGTGAATTGTCTTTTATTAGAAATCCAAAATACAAATAAATTCAAGAGCAAAAGAAAAGTTCCTTATAGGGTACAAGAACATCCAGATCTTTTGCAAAAGGGAAAGAAGTCAAGAAATGAAGGGAGTGGGAAGAAAGGATAGTTTAGCAACTCCCCACAAGAGATGCTATTATATACTCATAATGTGAATTACTAAACTATAAAAATCTATTATGACATTTTAGTCATCTGAAAGTTTGCCTTATAAAGCTTCAGAAATTCTCTGGAGAACTGCGTGTACTTACAGTGTGTGGATAATCTCAGCACTCTGGAGACTGAGGAAAGAGGATCATTGCAAGTTTGAGGCCAGCCTGGGCGACAAAGTGAGTTCAAGAGCAGCTTGAACTGATAGCGAGACCCTGTCTCGAAAAGACCCCCCAAAAGGGTATGGAATTAGAGTTGTAAAAGATGGTTTACACTATGAGGTCAAAGTGACCTTCCTCACTCCTTTAAATCACAACTGTAGAGCACATGAATAATAATTTATAGACAATAAATCAAAGTACTCAGAACTCAGTTATCTTTCCACATCAAAATCTTAGAAATTGTCTTCTGTTTTAAAGTTCAAGTACTATACGTGCATCCATAGGAAGTTTAGCTTTCCCAATACCTTTGACATGGAATTTCACAGGTTTAACAGCCTATAGGTGGAAGAAAAAGAAATTTCATTGCACAAATGCCACTCACGGTGGCAATGATCATGATTTTGTCCTAAGGTGTCTTGCCAATTGTGCTATTTGTCGTTGCTGAATCCTGAAATTTTGTCATGACATTTAGTTCTGGCAGCTCATTAAAGCCAAGAAACCATGCATCTGTTTAGAGAGAAAAATGAATTACACGTAGAATAAGATTATAAAAGAGATGCTTAAATGCAAGATTATGAAGTCATTCTTTGAATTCTAGGACAAATGACTAGAACACTAGCCAAAGTTCCTAAAGGAACAAGCAGTGATATTTTATAGAGTGCCAAAAATTTCGCTAATTAAGAAAATTTCAGTCGAGAGACAGATCTTCTAGAGTACAGCTTTAGTAAACTCATCACCTTTTGCCCTGCTTTCAGTTAATGATAATAATCAAGTGTAAAGCATCTATCTTTGGAAAACATCAAGACTGTGCAGCACAGGGATAGAACATCGGGCTTCAACTCAGCCACCAAAGTACAACTGCTGGCTATTCTGCTTACAAATTGCATTAGCTTAGGAGAAATAAGCGACTCAAATTCAGTATAAGATAGGAAAACTTCTTCAGGACTTCTATCATGTGCAAAAATTATATTCTAATACAACTGAGACACGAATGACAGGCAGGATCCCATGAAATACTGTAATTGAAAGTTCTTTACTAGTGGTAATGCACTGAGATAGGTTATTATTCCACATTTGTGTCCTTTCAAATAAAAATATATCATGTGTAGCTTCAAGAATCTATTTTAATCTACAAATTTTCTCTTTATGATGATCTGATACGAGTGATTTATCCCATCGTTTTCCTCTGTCCTAATTGTATTCATTTCCTGTGGATGTTATAATGGAGTGCAGTACCACAAACCAGAGGCTAGCACCGAAATCTGAGCATCACTAGAGCCATACTCTTGGAAACTTGTAAGGGAGAAACTCTCTCCATGACCCCGTTAGCTTCTGGTGTTTGCCAGCAATCTTGGGCACATTCCTCCAATCTCTGTGTCTGCTGCTGTGTGACTGTCTTTCCCTTTGAGCTTCCGTCTCCCACAAAATTTCCACTATTTATGAGCCTAACAATCATATTGGTTCAAGGAGAACTGATGATATCATCTTCCTTTATTCATCTGCATGGATTCTGTTCCTAACAAAGTCACATTCAGTTTCTGGTGGCTAGGACTTCAGGGTAACTTTTGGCACACTCAGATCAATCTCTAACACTGGTAAAGTGAAAACAGATTTGTCTGTGTATTGGGGGTAGTAATAAATGTGACGATTTATGATTTTTGACAAAAATGTTTTTATTTCATGCTTTAGGCATGCATAAATTCATAGCTACCCTCGGATACACAAAATGCAAAGCAACTGCATATAATAATCAGTAAACAAAAGTTACAGCATGACAAAAGAGATATATGATAATGAAAGCAGGGATAATTGATTTGGGGAGGTATACAGTGTGATTAATTAAACATGTGAGGGAAGTAAAATATTTACATCAACTACAACTTGACCTTGCCATAATGGTTTGACTAGAAAGGTCAGAGAAGAGCATTCTAGGGAAGAGGAAAAAGTCAGGGAAAGAAATGATCAAGGAGAATTTAGAGACAATAAAGATGCTGGCCTGAAAACACATATAGACATACGAGATTGATCAAACAACTAATCACTAACTGATTCCTCACAATGAATTGATATGTCAATATTGCAACCATGTTAGCATCCTGCAAATACAAACATACCTACATAGTTATCCCTTTCTTCCTTTTATCAATATGTAATACAACAACCATTGTTAATTCCCTGTCACCTTGTCTGTAATTCAGTTTTGATTGTACTATTCTAGTGCTACTTTGTGTCTGTTTGGTAATGTTTTCATTCTTTTACTTTTAAAATAGAAAAAATACAGATATAAAAAAAAACATTATGTTGTTTTTGAAGACAAAATCTAAGGGACAGTGTATTTGCCCAAGTAGGGCAGTCTGTCCTTTTGTTCTTAATGAATTTTACTGCGCAATGTTAAATCATTAACAAAGTTTGCTAAGATCCAAAGTTAGTGTTATCTTTTTGTTTTTTTTCGTTAGCTCTGGAAGTTCTATTTTAATAGGCATAGTTTATCTCATTCACTAGATTCTCAGACCAACTCTAAAATATATACTGATGGTAATAATAAAAGTATGAATAGAAATTAAAATTTTTCCAATTATTAAATACCATCAGAAGGTATTATATGTGATATTGTCTTAATTTAGAAACTAATTTGAACCAGGAATAGTGGCACATACCTATAATCCCAGTCCTCAGGAGGCTCAGCCAGGAAGATCATTGTAAATTCAAGGCCAGCCTAGGTTACAAAGTAAGTTCAAAGCCAGCTGAGCTGCATAGTTAAGCTCTGTTTTAGAAGACCAAAATATGGGATAATTGTACTACTGATGTGTATTTGCTTATTGAAAGGAACAGTTAATGCTTATTTTTTTTCTTTCTCTGAAAGTTTTGCATGATTATATCTGGTAAACTGAACAACTAATTTGAAGACAACAATATGCAATAAACCACCATTGTTGAATCCCTACTACTTTGCTTAGTGAAATTCTATATCATTTCTAATTTTTTAAATTATTTTTTATTCTCTTCAATTGTTTGATCTGTCTTGCATACTTACCTCTGGTTATCTGAGCAACTTCACTCAAGATAACAATATGTAATAAAGCAACCACTATGAACTCCCTATCACCAAGCAAAAGGAAAACAATGAAATTTTGTATAGCTTTTATTGTTTTTGTGTTATTTTATTTTTGTCTTGGTTGTTGTTATTTTGCTTTCTTTTCTTTTTAAAATAAAAAGATTAAAAAATAGACATATGTTACTAGTCCAGGGAATTATTATTGATCTTACTGATTTCCTCTTTTTTGTCTCAAATATATATACTAACCTAAAAAATGTGTGAGATTTTTAAATTTTCTCTTGAGAAGTAACCAATTTTTAAATTTTCCTATTTTCTAACTTTATCTGTCTTCTGAGTTATTCCTTTATTTCCTCTATACTATTTTGATGCAAAAGACATTTTTCCTATGTAGTAGTAAGACAAACAGAGTTCTGAATTGTTTTTGGATTCCTGAGTATATCATTTGCTAAATCACATGCTTCCTCTGAGGTTTGTAGTAGGATTATTTTACCTGTGTGGTACAATTTCTCCACTTGTTGATGGCACTTATGACAAATTTCTTCACTACTCATTTTCAAATTTTATTTGTTATCAACTTAATTAAATGATTTTAAAAATTTCTCCACTTTGACAATTTAAAAATATGTTCTGTTAAATTTGCTCTTTAATAGCAGTTTGAATCTATCTCATTTATTGGTAAGTTACCTTCCATTTTTCTTTCTTAAATGAGGGAAGTTGAGTTGGAATTTTACTTTATAATCAATAGTAATTGAGGTGTGCACACTTCAAAGTTTTTAAGAGTTCATGCACATTAAGGCAAGTTTTTATACGTAATTGGACTTGGTCTATGGCTTGTTTCATCATTTGGGCTTTTAATAATATAATTATTATTTACATGTGTGATCTGCTCTAATGTCTAATAGGAAATATTTTACAATTATATCAATTACAAAAGTGGGTTGTGAGAATCATATTTCTGTTTTCAATAGTACTACAGTTATCTTGTCTAATCAGATAATTTAGAACACTAAAAGTAGTGAACCTAGGCTTGATAAACTTATTCATTTTCTAAAATTTCACTTTCACAACAAATTTTGTGCTTGTATCATATTTCAATTCTATGAAACAAAATTACTGGTTCCAAATTCAGTGGAAGATGATATAAAATACCTTTGTATATAGCATAAAGCTACAGATATGAAGATAGATGTTTATATTCTTTTTTGAAAAGGTACTTTGTGCTTATTAACACATAGAAACTGTCACTTGTTGTTTTCTTACGTTAAATAACTAACTATTCAAATGTGTGTTCTTCATTTAATTTTACACGACCATTTCCTCTGTAAGCATCCTTCCTCTCTCACCAAATCTTCCTAATGCTTCCCTGAGGGTATCTTCCTGCCTTACTGTCGGTGAGGACAGCGGCAGCAGGAGAAACACCAAGTGCAACAACTACTCAAGCAACATTCTGTTGACTCATTTCCCAGCATTTGCTTCCACCTGAGACTGCTATTCCTGCCATTTCCACCATGTGTGAAGGTCAAATAAATCTCCAGCTGAAGTATGCATTCTTCCCTGTGTGCACCTCTGTCAGCTGCTCAGCAGGACGTGCACTCATACTATCCTGGGTGTCTGGAATACCCCTCTTCATTCATCAATGTTCACCTTTCTCCTGCGGAAATTGCCTTACCCAAGTAAATCCCTGGATGCCCTGGTTTAGAGAGGACAGGTCTGGCATAGTCTAGTGTACCAGGGACCCTCCTAGACTGAGGGATCATGGAGACAGACACATGTTCTCCCTGGCCTGTGCCATATCTTTACATTCCAAGGAATGTATTAAAGGCAGATGGAAATCATGAAGACACAGTCCAGCACACCAAATTTGTTAAGAGAACATCTTTATGAGTCCTTATCTAAAAAACTGTAATTACACTAAAAAAGCACGTAATTGTTTACATTGTGAATAAATGCATTAAATCCCCACAATATCTCTACACGACTGCCCCTATGATTGTTATTCTCTTCATATAGACAAGAAAATTATACAAAATTTTATGCAAACTTCCACAAACTCTATGTTTTATACATATTTAGAATTTCATCTGTGAGGTGTAGCTTGCTAGCAATATCTTCCAGGGCATGTAGGCTCTAGGAATAAAAGTTAGAAGGTAGAAATGCAGGACTCTTTCTATAGCTCTATAATAAATCAACAGGACAAAACTAGGGGAATGAAAGATGTCTTGATAAGTAAAGAATAACACATATGCTATTTAGAACTCAGATTTAACTAATTTATTTTTGGTTCCAGGAATTATACAAGTTTTTCTGTCAATAGTGGGCTTATACTGTATATAATTAAGAGTTTGATGTGATTAAAAAAAACTGTGACTTAGCCTCTATGTTTATTCATTTAATAAAATAAACGATATTAGACTAAAATTGTGCAATTTATGAAACTTTATCCAGTGGTATTATTTCCTTATACTTATTCTTGAGTTTATATCTTTAGACCAACACACAATCGATTATGCTAAAGTAGTTAAATATCAATGTAAGCTTTCTGCTTCTGCTAAAATAATAATAGTAATCTTTTCTGCTAGCTCAGTGCATTTACTGTGAATTAACGTTTAGTAAAACTTCTTTTATGGTCACTTTGTTGTGGGCATATATTGCACAACATAAGTTTAAATATCAAAAAGTTTTATTATGATTTCTGGATTTGAAATGTAGAGTTAAAATTACTTTTGAAAGATAAAACTAAGAATTCCTAAGAATGTACTTCTTTTTCTTAAGTAGTTACCAGACAATGTTCATTCTCTGCTCCTGCTTCTGTTTCAAGGTTGCAAAAGCCTCACTGTCAGAGGAGATAAATTGAGGCATGTTTTCACGACGCCTTCATGACTCTAAATCAAGTTCCTATTTTGAACATATAAAATTACTCTGGCGGATAGGTGCCTCACTCCTGTTGGGAGAAATATAGGTCAAGTATTTAATCACTAAACAAGCAAAGGTATTTAAGACTCACATTTTTCATGTTAATAGAAAAAGCCTAGGGTTATGTTATAATGAAGGGGATTATTTTGTTCCTAATTCAAGTCATTTTAAAATGTGATCATATTGAGAAAATCTGCATTCTTGTTAAGAGGGGACTTTTCTAACACTATCCATGTTATTTTCATATTCTTGGGTCTTACACAAAAATCTGTAACCTGTAGAAGTTGTAATAGTTCTCATTTTCTGGAAGGAATGAAGAAAGCTAGGGTTTGGCTCTGCAGAATCCCAGATTGCATTTCCTATTTTACTTTAAGCTTTGATTTGTTGCAAAATCAATTTGTACTGGATAAGTACTCATTGATAGTGTTTGCTTTTTTCCCCGAATTCTATTCTAATAACATGTCTTTTGCTTAAATCTTTGTGAGCGTAATGGAATGCATTCTTTTTAATTAAAGCAAAGATATATATTTTCTTTTTACTGACTTGAGAAATCCTTTATAATAAAAAGCTTGCCACCACATTTCCATGGTAAGTTTGTTTTTTTATTCTAAATTTAAAGAGTGTTTTTGAAATAATTATATGGCATTTACTAAGAAAACAGCAATTTTGTCATGAATATTCATGCTAATGTCTAAGTGTACATTCACGTACACATCCCCTCTGTGATTTCATTCTCTCTCTCTTCTCCTCGTGGCCTCCCTTCAGTCCCACAAGGTCTTTTCTGGCAATCATTTGCACAGTCAGAGTAAGACTCTTGCCCTGGGAAGAAACTTTCTTCGGCTATTTGGATAACTCCTTCCCTCATTCATTTCCAGTAATTTCTCTTACATTACCACATCAGGGAATTCTTAATGTGAAAATCGTAATATACTGTATTACAAGAAAGTGTCTTCCTTGTTATGTCATTTTTCCTTTATAGCTTTTATCTCCTCTTGTGACATAGTGTTTGTTCTTCAAAGTATAAACTTGCTTCCTCTGCATGTGAACAATCTCACCATTACTTTGTGCCCTGCTGTACCCTACTCCTTGGAAGAATGCTTGAGTGAAGCAGTTTCTTAATGAAGACAGTGCTTGTTGAGTGAATGGATACATGAGAGAAGAATCAAATTTCCACGTCAACAAAATAATAGATGAAAGGAGTCACACTGTTTACACACAATCCTGAGAGTAGTACCACATGCATAGACTCAGACACCTAGTAAATATCTGTTGTGCTTTGCGAACTCCTAGCGACCCTACTGTTCATGAAAATGTAAAAAGCCAACAAGAATATTGGCAGGGAGTTGTCACGAGTTTTCTTATAAAAGTGTAAGTAAAGCAGGCAGAAATTTGAAACTGGATACTTCAGTTTCTCTGGGAGAATTTTGACATTGTAATTGTTCTTTGCAATTTCCCAGGAAATCAAATCCTAGAGAAGCAGAAACCCCAAGACAGACTTTTTGATGTAGGAGAAAAAACAAAGACAGTTTGCTGGGGCAGAGTGGATGCCTATGGAAAGAGGTGTGAACCAGGATGAAGATAACTTGCCCAACAGGGTGCAGGGGTGTGAAATAGGTTTGAAATTGATACCACCGGTGTCCTCATGTACTGACATGCCACCAACACATAGCAAGACGTTAGTAGAAGACTTTGGGGCTCAAGACTCAGTTCTCACAACTCAGAAAATTAAACATGTCTACTACAACTACTATGGTTTCTGCTCCTTACCCTTTTCTAAAATTCGTCATTCTGCTATAGAGTAAGCCATTTTCATTTATGTCTTTGAAATACAAAGTAGTGTCTCTTCATTCCTGTCAGTTCAACTTCCCCCCATCAGATTCTTCCTATCCTATTAGACATATTCTAACTCTTCTGCCTGCAGGACTCAGCTAGAAAACCCCAAGTGTTCTCGGACCTGCATCTGTCTGCAGCTTTGTTGCCTTCTCTTGCACAAGCCTCAGTCCTTCCATTTCATTTCCTGCCATTTCTCAAGGTATGGCGGTGTGACTTTCCGTCCTCACCCTTTTGTTAACACTGCTTGTTGTGACCATGAAATGTGATCTTTGTAGTAAACTCAGAATGCACCAATCACATATCACTCTCCGGGAGAAGAATGAACAAGGTTTTTCCATTAGCAGAGTGACAGTTGACTGAGGTATGACATGCATGCATGGTAGATTAAGTCAATTGATGTAGGGTTCAACCCATAGGCTGATAAATTATCTGATTGATGATTGTTCAATTTTTGTTTTGTAGATATGTATATATTTGCCACTTCATTTTTAGTCTTCGTTAAGATGCCCAAGGCGATATGGAAGGGATTATCACTGGGTCACATGAAAGCACTGTCAAGATTTTCAAGTCTTAATTTTATGAACAATTATAAAATATCTCACTGTTTATTAAAAAGTTAACTTGGAATTGTGAATCATATGTTTCCTGAAACCAGCCAAGGAATTTTGTGATTTTGTCATGTAATTTATATTCAAATCATCTAGGCTATTAATGATATGTTTAATTGAATATTCCAAATTGTTACAGAGTCCCAGAACCTTGAAACATTGACTGATTATGCTTAGCACACTGGGAAAATCTTCTCACCTGGATCCTTCATTCAGGACCAGGGGTTATTTGAACTACTGTAAAAGACAAAGAAAGAATACTTGTTTCATTACTGATATATTGTGCTACCTTATAAAAGCATTTTGCACATTGTCATAGAATTATTAATTTTTGTTGAGTTATTTTCCTACATCACAAACCATACTAATTTGCTCTTGATAACACAATAATGCATGCTTATCAAATTCATTTCACATTTAAACAAAATATTTCTTTAAATGCAATAACAAGGGACTGGGGATATAGCTTAGTGGAATAAGTGCCTGCCTAGCAAGCGCAGGGTCCTGAGTTTGATCCCCAGTACCGCCACAAAAAAAAAAAGAAAACAAAAAAAATGCAGTAACATTCTTTTTTTCTCTTCAAGTGTCTTCTTTAAAATAGAACCTTTTAAGAAACTCTTTAGTGATGTATGTTTTTTGTGACCTTCTATTTCTTGGCAAAAAGCCCAGATTGGTAAAATTTTTGTTTATTTCTCACATAGTATACCATATTCTGTTTTGAGAGGAGCATTGTAGATTAATAATTTGATTATAGTTTTTCTTCCATTATGTATTTTCTGTGCTATCCTACATATTGGATTATATTGTTTGTAGTAATTAGCTCCAAAGGATGATATAGTCTGGTTAGGTCACAGATTTTGTTGTCATAAATATTTACTTATTTGGGTGTATTTTGTGTATTAGTTATATTTATTTGTTTCTTTAGAACTGAGAAATTGAACTAAGGATTTTTCAAACTTCATTAAAATCCTCTCTGGTTCAAGTTACGTGTGTTCCATTCATTTGAAATAATATTTTCCATTTACGTCTCCTCTAGTAATTGTATGTGTATAATTCTTTGTTCACCAGCATGGACCACTGAGATCATGGATCTGAAGTCAGAGAATTTAAGATGCACAGTGACAAGTATCACAAAGGTTTTACAGTACATAAAGAAATAGAATTGATCAACATTGCCTGAATATACTGGTAACACTTAAAAGTACCATTTCAAAATAAACGTCCTTCTTCCTTTGAGATAGAACTAGCTTGTGAGTTGCTATCCCTAACTCATGGATTAGAAGAGCTGGGCCTCCTCCTACAAGGGTATCTTTCTGTTTCTACCATCTTTTTGGTTAGAAATAAAAATAAACTCTAGTTAGTCTTCCATTGCTGAATGGTGACCATCTCCTTAACCACATGCCACCCTTCTGTCTTTATATCATATATGTCTGTCCTTCATCCTTTTTCTGGTCCTTCTTCTTTTACGAATATTACTACTTGAGGACACACTGAGTCTTAATTGTGTTCACCTGTCTTTTTTGTTTGTTTCCTGGAATACATTGTCTTCCTTTCCATTACACACTGCTAAACTGGGATGTCATGTGAAAATTCACCTCCTTTCTATCAACAAATAGAAGAAAGACAGAAATAGTGTTACCAGAATGGTTGCTGCGAATTATCTTGACAATAAAAATACAATTTAACAATATGCACTGAAAGAGGAAGTTGGGAAAGTCCTGGTGTTGAAAGAATGTCACTGATGTGAAGCGATCATTTAGTGCTCTTTGCAAGAGGTCAGAATACAGAGAACAACAACTTGCCCGGGTGGTGCTACTGAGATGGTTTCACGACAATGAAAAGGCACAGTAGTGAATTTTATTCCCATTATGTTTATGTGCTGAAATCACTCTTATGAGCAAAACAACTTTTCTGCAATATGTGAAACCAAATTCAGTTAAGAAATCAGGAATTGTATAATTATGTAACCATTTAAAAATATTAAAATCAAGCTGTAGGGGTTTTAGTTCCCCCTAGTGGTAACTGAATGATCAAACTTCTATGAATTTAACAGATCTACAGGAAGTAGGTTATAGGCACAGTAGATCACTTGAAAATCTCATTTACAGTTTGAAGCAGGTCAAGGAAACTTTGACAGTTTGCAAAGATTCCAATGCTACATAGTAATGGAACCATTTCCTCTGATTTCCAGACTAATACTTCTTCAAATAATAATGAGGATGGTCTTGATTTACATCTTTATTTAAGATGAAGATAATGCATTTTAGTATTAAAAATATAATGTTTTTCTGCCTCTGTTATAAAAGATAATATTGAGGTCATATTTTAAGCACACCAACACATTTATAAAAGAACATAAACCAGAATACAATGAGTAAAAATAATACACTAGTTTAATATATGCAAATGTGTTGAGCACGTTTTCCTAACCAAACATGAACACAAAACACACTATTCTCAAAACTAAATACTAAAATTAATATTAAATTGTTTTATTTAATGTTTATATATACAAGCTCTCTAAGCGGCCTTTGCAGATGGGCTAGAAAACAAGGCAATATGGGGACAGAATTTGGTCATCGTTCTTCATGTTCTCATGATGTATATGTTTCATTACTTTGTGGACTTACTGTAAATCCTCAGGCAATGAGCTCCTGAAATAAATATAAGCTAAACCTACTTAGACAAAATAAGCATAACTGTCATGCATATAAAACTGTTATATGGAAAAGAAATGAATGAAAAACTATCAGTGTATAACTAACACTAAATTATAGTTATCTGGGTTTTGTCGAAGTTCCTTCAAAATTATTTTTGGGGTGTTTTAGGGGGAAAAACAGGGTCTGAAAATTATTTCTAAGCTTAGGATTTGCAGCTAATTTTTGAAAAATTTGTCAGTAGCCTGGGTACTGTCAAACATGTCCTTTTCTTTTGCTACTTTTAGCAACCAATTTTTTACTTCTCTTATAGCATCACTGTTTCAAGAGGGATGTAGTCTATTTCTGTCATATATATATATATATATATATATATTAGTTTGATTAATATGCCACATTGATACCTCTTACAAGGATTGCAGAAGGTGTTTCTGAACAAAGAGCTACTATTTGAAATTTTTTATATTATTTTTGTAACTGTTGGAAGATCTCCAGTGTTTTTCTCATTTTAGTGATACTTTTGCACCTTTTGGTGTAGGTAGTAGACTGTATTTTACAGATCTGCAGTTGTCACATAGATAACCATATTCTTCAGGAGAAAGGAATGTATACTTTAGAGATTCCAAGATTGTTTTTAGGCATAGATTTCAGAATTATGATAGGAATAGATTTAGTCTCTGCATTGCATGGAAGCTGGGCATTCTTCTACTGTCTGTTTAGTATACGTTTTCCCTTTTCTCTGAAAATTCTTAGTCAACATAGATGCCAAAAAATTAATACAATACACATTCCTCCCTGGATCCCTGATCTCATGGTTTAGTTTGACAGTATTCCCAATCAAAATAAAGTCTAGTTATCTACTTTATAAATCAGATATGTTGTGCATTCTTTTTGTTCCATGATTTATGAAATATTGCATAAAACTCTGGAGTCAGCGTTGTTGATTTAATTTGACTTAGGACTCTGAAGGGCCCCTGAGCACATTCAGACTCCTCCTCTCAAGCCCACATTCCTTCTCCTCC
The DNA here is from genome assembly GCA_004027595.1 of Dinomys branickii. NCBI lineage: Eukaryota > Metazoa > Chordata > Mammalia > Rodentia > Dinomyidae > Dinomys > Dinomys branickii. The sequence continues at coordinate 55,295 of PVLD010002439.1, read as the reverse complement.
CTCTCGTCCAGTCTCTTCCTCCTCGTTCTTTTCCTTCTCCTTCTTCACTTTCTCTTCTTGTCTCATTCCTTACACTCTTTTCCCATCCTGATCTCTGTATGTCTGTTTCTGCCTCTCTGTCTCTATGTCTCTCTGTCTGTCTCTCTCTGTCTGCAGGGAATCACATCTGGGCGAGTTTCCTGTCTGCCTCGCAAGCAAGAACGCAGAATGCAAGACAAGGCCACCAGACCTGCATTATCCTATGGCGGAGAGGAAACGTCTGATAAAGATAACACTAAAACACCTGGATAAAGCAGACAGAGTAGTTCAAGGATAAGAATAGCAAAATGTTTCTTGTCGGAAAATTTCCAATTCTAGGACAAAAGAAAAATATTCTTTAAATACAAAAGAAAAAGTCAAAGTAAAACTATATACCTAAAGTATTATTTTCAAAATGTTAAAGCAAATTTAAGATTTTCTTTACATCTATAGTTTTATTGCTAAGAGGGAGAAGATAAATTGTAAATTACTGATGCCAAATGAAAGGTGACATCCTGAGGTTCTTAAAGGCACAATGAAAATATATTAGCAAAAATCCATGCCAATGAATTAAACAGCTGAGAATAAGTGAGAAGATTCTACAAATGGCACCAACTATCAAAGCTCACTGAGGAGAAACCGAGACACTCAAGAGCCTACTATCTATTAGACAAATGGAATTTTATTTTAAAGCTAAAGGAGAAGTTTTCACTTGATAATTATTTCCAATTTTGAAAATAAATCCAAGAAACTGCCAAAATTCACAGTGAGTGAAAGGCGAGAGTCCTCATTTCATTCCTGAGGCAGACATTGACTTGAAGGAAGCGCAAGACAAAAATATTACGGTCTGGATACTACAACACCAAACAACATGAAAGCAAGTCAAATTCTACATCTAAGGTTTTAGAAAATGTGTGACAGTGTTAGGGGCTTATTTCAGAATTTGAAAGTTTTGTCAATAACTAACATTGTACTTTATGATGAAAGACACAATGTTTTTATTTTATTCCAGCATCTGAAAAAGAATGAGGATACCTATATTTATCAGTACATTCAATAATATGCAGGAGATTTATGCCCATGAAATAAAACTAAAAGGAATAAGGGAAGATACCATAACGCATAGATTCCCAGAGGAAATGGTTATATATCAACAAAATTGATCTGCTATATAATTTAGAATGTTATCACAAGACATCATAAACACATGTTAAATAGCACAATGCATCAGTGAGATAAATATGGGCAAATATAGGAATGGAATATCTCAGCAAGCAAAGAAGGTCCAATCATAATGAGCAATTGATTTTGACAAATATACTAAGACATTAACTGGAAAAATGATACTTTGTGCAACAGGTGTTACCAGGAAAAAATAGATCTATCCTTTTCCTTATATACAGGATAAATTTGAGCTGAATCATCAGCCTAGATGGAAAGCTATGTCATTAACATTCCTGGGATAAAATATAAGATAGCAGTGCATGATCAGGAATAAAGAAAATATCTCTGAAATGCAGGGATCACATGGAGATGTTTGGTGCTTCTTGCAATATGTCCTCGACTATTGCCTGCCCTCAATATTGCTTGTATTATTATTTAAGGGATTTTATGAAATTGATATCTGCCTATAATGATGCATATATGTACTAGGTAAGGATATGCTAAGGCAAAAATTAGAGATTTTAAGGAACTCTTGAAAAAGGAGGATCTACACCATATTAGCTGAAAATAAACTGATAAAATGTAGTATGACATGTAAAAATAAATAACAACTGCACATGGGGATGTGTGCCTCTAATCCGAGAACTCTGGGAGACTGAGGCAGAAGGACTGAAGTTTTCAGCCCAGTTTGGGTATTTTAGTGACTAGGGAGACCCTGTTCCACAATTAAAACAAAGAAATAAACATAAATAAATAAAAGGTCTGAGGCTATAGCTCCGTGAAAAGACTCTGGGGTCAATGCCCTGTATCACAAAAACATCACTTTAGGGTCTTAAATCAAAAGGTAAGGGATTATACAATTCATCAGCAGAAATGTGCGAGATGATAATGGCATCAAAAGTGTGAGTTTGAATTGTTAGCTTTACAAGACAATGCTTTATGCTTTATTGTACTGTGAAACGTAAAAAGAAAAAAGTTGCCGACAATAAAATTGAAGTTTGAATTTTTTAAACTATATGTAATAAACAAAGTAATACATATGAATGCTGTTGTAGTTTAAAAATGGTGTTTATGGAAGAATTTGTTTTCTGTATTACTTTAAAAGTGCTTAATACATACGTGTTTAAAAATAGCTCATGTTTGGACTTCTGAGATTAGTTTCTCTCTCCATAAATCTGCAAAATTGGATGTTCTCCATTCAAGGCTGCTTATTCAATGGCTTGCAGATTTGCTGTGTCACAATATTTGAAGGTACTGTATATGCTTACATGCAATTTAAAATATATGGATACTAATGCAAAATTTTCATAATCTCCCTAATTATGCACTTTTATGCTGTAAGCCTTCATTAAATCCATAGTCTTTTTTACTTATAAGGTTTTATTTCAGTGACGTCTGCAGATAAATAATCTTTTAAAGGCTCAAAAAGCTCATATTTCCTTCCCACATTCAGATTTCTAGTGTATTTGGCTTGTATAAGCATCACGCATTACTTTACAATTTTTAAATTTGTAGTTACTAATAAGTTAAGAATACAATGGTAAACATTTAAATATTTCCATAGATGTGTCAAGGCATCATTTTCTTAATTTAAAACTATTAAATACCAGAAATGGAGTTGAAACCCAGGTCTGATACTCCTTTGAGATGAAATCTCACGTCCACGTACAGTTTTCACGTTGCTATTCCTAAAACTAGATGAAAAAGGATAGAGTTCCCAACATATGATGTATGTGTGAGCACGCATGTCTGTGTGCATGTGAGTGTATGCATTTGTATGAAAGTATATTTGTGTCTGTGCACGTGTGTGTGTGTGTGTATGTCTTTGTGCACTTGTGCTACTCTGTCAGAAATTTGGGGATAAACGTGCTCAACTGAACTGATGTAAAAAACAATGTGCTACTACAGCAAAAGAAACGATTTCTAGTTCCCAAGATTCCCATTGAGTTAGAGACACGGTTCACACTCTCAATATATATTTTTCACTTAATTTGATTTCTGAAAAATGAGGCGAAAAAGCAGTGGAGGTGATGAAATCTGCTGTAGTAACACACACATAGCATACACGAAGACAAAAGCTAATGCAAAAAGGTTTTCTATGAGGTTTTTGTTGGGTGAGTCGTGAATTTTAAAGGGATATATAAGGTTAATGTATAATGGAAATAAAGATTTTACCTAATTTAATTTGATTGTGGATTTTACTGAGAAGAAAATTATAAGTACAGTGGTTATCAGAGAATTGTTAATCTGTTATCCTTACAAACAATGTTATACATAGTTTCATTTTCTTGAAGTTATTCTTGACTTCTATATGATTTGAATGAAATGTGTCACTCAGCCTTCATAGGGAGAAAATATATAATGCCCTCATATCATCTTTATTTCTTATCTTTTTCTCATCACCAAAATTCCAACAATTCCATTTTGCTAAAAACAATAAATTCTTCATTGAAATCAACAAATGAATGAAACACTACTGAGTTGCTTATGATAAGGTCAGTTAAAGTAACTACATGGTGTTTTTATAGTGGCTCAAACACAGTTCCTTTGTTATTGGTACTGAAGCACTGGGTGAAGGACTGACCCAGTGTAGTAGCGATCTTCTATGCTGTAACTTAGGGACCCAGTCCCGCAAAGGCAGTGTTATATTAGTTCATGGATTCCAAGTCCTGTCTGGGAAGCATTTATCTTCTTTCAAGATAGTGAAAAGATCAGGGAAAAACACGCACAGGAGATAGCTGTGGTTGGATCTGAAAGGTGTTTCGCTTTTCTTTACTCTTCATGCCCTAGGATTTGTCTCTGCAAAGGTAAATTTGGTCCCTATTGGGGAAGGCAAGGCCCACCAAACACCCAGGAAAAAATGTGGTTGACCAGCTGTCACGTCTGCTCCTCATCCACATTTAACAATTATGAACATTTCAGCGTACCTCAATTTTAATAAATTATTTCATAGCAAAACTTATGGCAGTAAATGTTCTTATGAATATCTCAATGTAAACCACTAAAAATACTTTCTGACCTAATAAAAATATGGTGTAATTGTTATAGTTAATGCAATCGTTAGCCAGTCTTCATGACTTACAATATTGTCTATGTAGGAACACATATTTGTTTCCAAATTATATGTTTAGTTTTTTCAAACATAATTATACCCTCATTCAAAATTGAATGTTTAAATTATAGTGTTTTAATATTACAATACATTTTAATTAAATAGTTAAGCATATCCAAATGAGGAACTCTAAATTAAGAAAATAATATCATAACAAGCCCCCAAGTTTTGCTTACTACTGTAAACTAGAGCAGGGAAACTTTACAACGGAATGGACTCAGTTATAGGATTGAAACTTTGGAATCTCCATTCCACTGCAACCCCACTTATCAAATCATGAGTCAGAGTCTCAGGAAATAAAACACTTATTTCCCAGGTCAGATAGGCCAGATGAGACAAAAATCATTGATTTCAATCCTGATGCCTGGATCCCTAGAATCTCAACTGAAAACTTTGAACATTGTTCAATTAAAATTTTATGATGCCTTATTCAACTTTTGAGCATTATATAGTCTTTTGATAGCTTATGCAGAAGATACATATTGTGCATATTATAATTTCTACATATAATTGAGAAAAGCAAATGACTACCACTTAGCACAAATTACCACCTGTAAACTATATCATGATCTTTGCCAAGGGAAATTAATTCTTATATTTGAAATATTTTGCATAATCTGCAAGCATGAACCATATAACTCTGGTTCAAAAATTATTTCTGATACTGTACAAGTACTTGTAGAAGAATATCAAAATTGTTAACTCGTGTTCAATTTTCCTGGTGCTATATGCCCACTGACATCAAACTAGCTTCATTATTGCAACAATGCAAAGTAGAAGTAAAACGCATTTAAATTAATTTTCTAATTCCATAATTATCAGAAAACATCAATATCTGATACACTTAAGAAAATTATCAGAGATAAAAAGAGTAAGACATTAATACTGTTTCATAATTTCAAATGATAGAAATAAAAGCAATAAAATCTGTATGAGAGATACGTGCAAGGATTATCTAGTTCCTTGACATGATAATTTTTAAAAACTGCCACTGATTAAAAAAATAAATATATTTGACTCTATATGATTTTACGTAATATATTATTCTACTGAAAATACACTTTTTCACCCGTGCTTTTCTGTGTCTACTAACATGCTATATAAGCAGGATAAAATATCCAGACAAATAGCTCCCTGAAACAAGATCAGAGAGAAATAAGTATATCTTCATATTTTTTCTTTAAAATATCCAGTCTTTTCACATCAGATTTTATGAGTGAATCTGTGTAAAGCTATAACTGATATGAAACTTCAAAACTTAAAACTTTCCTGTTTTGATTTAGCATCCCTCTCTCTGAATGATTTACCTTTACCTAGGGCTTACCTTAAATCAGAAATAAATGACATTTTGTTTGATTTGTCTTCAATTCCATACAGTGGTATTTCCTGTCCTTGCAAAGCAGACTTAATAAATAAAACCTACAATCCTGCTAGAACTGGGAGAAACTCTATTTTACTTATATTCAGAACAACCTGGATACACCATTTTTTCAATAATGTTGAAGAAGGCATTAGGTGTCAATACATTCTAGTTTGAAGCAGGTGAGGCTGTAAAAAAGAGGTTCTAAAACATTTTTATATCCCCATAAATATGTCTGACTTGAATTCAAGAACAAATGTTACCAAAAACAATTTGTATTTGAGAAAGAATAGAAATCAGAAGAAGATGAAAATAGTCCAGTGAGATACAAAAAATGATCTAAAATTATGTCTTATAAATCTCAGTGTCAATGCAACTTTCTCTAAATTGAATTGTTTAATAAGTTACTCTCTGATGAAATTTGAGCAGTAATGCCTACCTTGGGTAACAGAGAACGTGTATAGGACTCTATTCCATCTATTCCATGTTATATTTTGCAACACACTGACACTGCAATTATTCAGAAGTGTTCACAAGATTAATACTGTTTGATACACATCAGATTGCCTTAGTTAAACACCCCTACCCCAGATAAGGCAAAGAAAAGTCTTCATGTCTGTGTTTCAAAGTAATTATCATTACTTCCTGTCACACATTGTCAATTACTTTCTAAGAATTTTTTAAAAATCAGCTACATTATGGCACAGATTTCTCAGAAGGAAGTATCAGAGCCATATGTGTCAGCAGCAGCAGTTTGGGTTTCTAAGAACGCTGTCCCATTGTCCTTGCACTCATGAGTGTTTGTGGCTGATGGTGCGCTAGAGAATGACTGTCTGAATTTGCAGAGTGTAGAGCAGGTGCGGATAGGGTTAGGAAAGAATACCGGTAGGTGTGTGAGTACAAAAGAGAGTAGATTTTGCCTTTTTTTTTTTTTTTTTTTTTTTTGAGACAGGGTCTCGCTATGTAGTTCAGGCTGGCCTTTAGCTCACTTTGCACCCCAGGCTGGCCTTGAACTCTCAATGATCCTTCTGCCTAAGGCCACCAAATCCGTGGGATTACAGGTGTGCACCACCAGGCCCAGTGAAAGAAAAAAGGCTTATACAAGTGTGTTTTTTTTTTAACCTTGATCTTGAGTTAATTCAATAAACTATCCAATTAATGTAAAAAAAAAAGTCCAAAAACATGTAAAGATCATATTATTCTCTCATGAAACTGATACATAACATAACCTTTCTGGGTGCAGCTCAGTGTTTTGGGATGTGCTTGCCTGGAATGCGTAAGGTCCGGGGCTTGATCCAAGGCACCACAAAAACAAACAAGTCAACAAACAAGGAGAGAAATTATCTTAGTTTGCATACATTTTATTCAAGTGGAATTGTTACTTATGTTTATTAATTATTACCTACTGCAGCTGAGAAACTCCCTAAAAACACACTGTGTATAGTAAATAGTCCGTATTTTATCCACATGTTTTATCCATCTAGTGGTGTTTTCGTTGCTTAAAATCTGTTTAGTCACTGTTATGGTTTGTGTCTGCATGTCCCCCCAAATCCTCATGCAGTTATGGGTGGCTTTTAGAGTTTATGACTGATCCATGATCCAATGCTGGGATTATGGGTGTGAGAGCTATACCCACCCTAGAGCGGATAGTTTGCTGGGATTATTGGTATGAGGCAGATAGTTTGTATATGAAGGGAAAGAAAGAGGCTGCTGGCTGCCATTTCTGCCTGCCATTCCCCCTTTTTATTCTTGCTGTTTTTGCTGTGTACCACCGCCATGAACTGTTGCCCTCTGCCATGTGACACCCTGCTTCAGAACCAGCCAAATATGGACTGAAACCTCTGCAAACTGTAAGCTAAATAAACCTTTCCTTCCTTCACTTTGGGTGTCAGGTATTTTGTCTCAGCAACAAGAAAAAAATAACAGAGACCGTCACAGATCCATGGGAACTGTGATGAAAGTTTTAAAAACCTCTAGGCGTAAAAATGCTAAACAAAATTTTGTACATAATTTGTAGGAAATTGAAATGAGAGTCCTAGCATTTTACTATAAAATGTGGATAATAAAAATCTCAAAATAAATAATCACGAATCCATAATTTAAAAAACCCAAACGGCTCTGCTTATCATTTTTCCTCAACCACGGTGTCTGTTTGGATAAATTAAACTGTGTTATATATCACCACATTCCTGCTGTTTGAGACCAAAGCATTCCTTCCATAAGGACCATAATGAATCTACATTTAGATTTCCTGTCAATAAAATGGAGAACAACTGTTGCTGATGACTCCTATGGCTCTGATACGTCCTTCTGAGAAACCTGTGCCCTAATGTAGCTGATTTTTAAAAAATTCTTAGAAAGTAATTGACAATGTGTGACAGGAAATAATGATAACTACTTTGAGTTAATTGAAGACTTTTACATGCCTTATCTGGGGTGGGGGTTTTAACTGAGGCAATCTGATCTGCTTAAGTGGATAATTCTGCACAGTAAATGAAATTTTGTATTCCAATGACATGATATGGTTTACATTGAGCATAAATTCAAAATACTGGCATTTGCATATATTTCCTTTAATCTAGGAAAATCATACCGTTGGTTAATTAATTACCAGACACTTCAAAGTTCAGCTTTTTTCCTTGAACTCACCCCTGAAAACCTTCTCCTTATCCCCGCAATGGAGACATATGAATTATAATTCATGTCTTCACAGACAATGAAGACTAATAGTGTGACAGTCAAGTAACCTGTTTCAGAGTAATGGATCGATTGAAGGTGGTATTCCTTCCCCACCCTCCATCAGATCTCTGCTACCTGATACACCCAAACATTGTTGGTGGTCCGCTCTGTTAAATTGACCCTTCAGTACTTTCTTCCTTTAGTTTAATGCAATTAATATCGCATAATCTGTCCTATACTGACAATGTTGTCTAGCTCTGGAGGGTAGCGAAGGGTAAACCAGAGGAGGCAGAAGGAAAGAAAATAAACACAAATACAGTTCAGATAAGCACCACAAAGTGATTATTTAATTGTAGCTCTAAAGACAACAGTCTTGGTAAAAAGTATTTGACATTCTGTAACAAGTGACTTTTGTAAAAAGAATGATTTTAGTAGTTTAAGACTCAGCATGTAGATATCCTGCCTTATCAATAATAAATACACTTTAGATAATTACCAATACATAAAAAACAGAATTAAAGAGTTCAGCGAATTAAAAAGAATTTTTAAAAATTTAAAGAATTAAAAAGTTTAATTGAAATGGAGTGTTAGAATACTTAGAATCAAGGAAGTTTATGAGAAAAATTACAACTAACTCCAATGAGACATTGCACTTGAAAATACTCATTGACTTTTTCCTCATAAGTGATTAATTCTTTGTAATCTTTCCAGTACCTAAAAGTATCTATTTATAAATGCACATTAGTTTTGTTAATTTATGTAAATTGAAATTGTAGTGAGTGATCACTGAATTAAGAAAATATTTTTCATGAGGTTATTTTTGTGAGAAATTAAAGATTTGGGTGTTATCTAAAATATCAAAGTGTTTGATTTACTGCAGACTAGATCAGGGTTATTTCTTCATGAGGCATATTTTGAGTAGCTGATACTGTTGAATAAGCTAAAGGGATAAAGGTCTAATTTCAAGCAACATGAAAAATGCTGTTCATCAACAAAAGTGCAAGAAAGTACATAATCATATTCTTCCTCAGAATCTGTCAAATTAATGGTATCCCTCAGAGGGCAGGAAGTGCTTATAAATCTACAGGGCTACATGGCAAGAGAACACTCATTCCAGAGATGCCAGACCAAACTCTTCTTGCCGTGGTGTCCTGAACACTGACAATGGACAGCACAAGCGAGGTGGACAGACAGGTAGAGATCTCTCACTTCCTCATGCAGAATTTCAGAACTTCTTATGAAACAGAATATATACATTGCACCATTGCAAGTAGAATATATGCAGCCCACTACTGTACATACAGTACATACATTGCACCGTGGTAACTAGAAAGCAGAGTTTCTGCCAGCTCAAAGCCAGCACAGATAAAGAAGTTGGTCTTGCTTATTTATCGTTTATTGTGAACCAGATTTACTTCTCTGTTCTTAAGAATTCAGATGTACAGAAAATGCTTTGTGGTGATGCTTAAAATAAAATAACTAAAGTCATAATATCACACCATTTCAGATTCATCACAAGTCTTCTGAAGAATAAGAATTAAAATGTGATAACGTAATTTTGAAGAGCAAATCAATTTATAAATACTTCCTGGATGTCATAAATAAATATTAATGACTACAGCATTAAATAGCCTATTACATGTGGCAAGCATAAAGTTAATGACTTAGTTGGTTAAATTTACACAGTTAATACATTTATTTGATTTCTTTGTATAATATGAAAATATTTATTTATTGAATTGAAACACTTGTGGGGAGATAAATAAAATACTATTTTGTATGCAGAGAACATGGATTATTTTTAATCCTAATATCAACTGTGTGAAATAGACTTTAGTACTTATATTGCTAGAAAGATAAAAGAGGATAATAAATATAAAATGATAAAGTGAAAGTGTATTACCTGATTACCAAAAATTATTTAAGAAAGACAAATAATCCATAAAAATTGATTTGAAGTAAATTGAATATGAATTTCTCTAAAGTGGGTAATTGTATTCAATTCATTTAAATAAATGTTTGTTTATTTTGACAGTTTACCAAACTAAGTAATTTTAATAATTATATAATCAGCGTTAACTATTTTGTAACTTATATTAGAATTTATCACTACTCAAAAGTGTGAGCAGATATATTTTCAAATCTTTTTGAAGCAAACTCTGTTATTAATTTAAACTAGAAATACTTTCCTGAAAAATCCCTTTCTGAAGGAAATATTAATGAAAAGTTTACAGCTAGCCTTACAAAGGTACAGCATATTTTTTTCTGAAATATAAGTCTATGTTTAATAAATGAAACTGCTATCTCTAAACCCGGATTTTAAAAAAGCGGTGTAAATTGAGATAAAAATTATAAGCATGACTAATCTTTAAGCACATGTTTCCTTTCTCGGTTATTAATCCCAATTCTACCTTCATTTATTAAATTGTCTAGTTATTACTTCTGTAAAATGTTATATTTTATATTAACAGTACAAAAATAATCTAGATGTGCCAAAGATAAAATGAGATTTAATATAAAGTCAACATAAGTCCCTGGGAGGACTGCCCTGTGATAAAATGATTAGTATAAAGTCATTTTTCAGCTTTTTTTTCAGTTTGTTTATTTTTTGTTTTGATAATAGTGGAACCTGAAAAATCTATTCAGATTAATTTATCAGGTAAACAGTATCCTGTTCATTTGTCTTGATAATAAGTTGAAACTTGAGCTAACATTAAAATGTAAGGAATCTTCACTTCAGAAAAATATATTCTGTGATGTTCTACCATCTCTACAATAGTCCTCTCTGAAGTTATTTCATGGAACTTAGCTCTAACATGGAGAACAAATGATTCAGATTAAACACAATTTGGTTCACAATCACAACCTGAAGTGCAGAGTCATAATCCTCAAATTTTCAATGTTAAAGATTTTAAATTTGCAAGATAGGCATAAAAGTGTAAAATGTTTCATACACACACACTCAAGCTCAGTTTTGCCCCAAATAATATAGTTTAAACATGATGATAGACAAAGCTTTGTTTCCTTATAAGAAAGTGGTTGACTGAGGAATGACTCTGCATGACACTCGAGTTTTTATAACCCAGTTTGTATTTTCCGTTTGTATTTGCTCCCATGTATGGCACACTTAAAAACATATGATTGCCACTGATACATTCTGAACCTGTATGATAGAACAATCAGCCTCGCTTACATTTGCCAATATAATAAATGCTATAGACTCCTGAGAAGGACTGAGGTCACACGTAAGAGCTGATGGGAAGGAGGCTCATAATCTCGCCCTGGGGAAACTATATCTTCTCACTGAACACAGTGCACTTGGGTTTCTGTTGTCACTTTCATTTTATGTGTTAATAAAAGAACAGATTCATGTTTAGAGCAGATCTCTAACAATAATAAGCGTGTAATAAAAATCCATGGACTTTGACTCCAAAGATTTCTAATGTTTTAAAATATAAAAGCTTTGATAATTTCCTTTTATGTAAGTGGTCAGAAATATATATATAATTACATAGTTATATATAAAATATATTATATACTTATAATTATTTTAGCTTATTTAGTATTATATATACTTCATCACACATATGCTATATATTTCCTGACATTAAGATTTATACATGCATACATATATAAGCATATATGTATAAATAACACATATATCATACATATATGTCTGGGTTACTTTTCTCTCATTGCTGAGACAAAATACCCAACGCGCAAAATAAAGGAAGGAAAGGTTTATTTAGCTTACAGTTTGTTGAGGTTTCAGTCCATACTTGGCTTGCTCAGAGGCAGAGGGCAAAAGTTCATGACAGCAGAACACAGCAAAACGAATCAGCAAAAAGGAGAAATGGCAGGCAAGCAGCCTGTTTTTCTCCCTTACATTGCAAGCAGCCTACTCGCACCCAGGGGGTGGGTAGCACTCACACAATCTCCAAACCATCCTCTTCCATAGGCTCAGGATGTATACAAAGTAAGCACCTTGGCTTCCTGCTGAGTCACTCAGCCAAACCTCTAGACTCCTCATTGACACAATGTATCAACTATAGCAATATATTATATTACATATTATATCTATATGAATGTAAATGTCAGGCAATATACAGCATATGTGTGATGAAATATGCTTAATACTAAGTAAGCTAGAACAATTTTTTCCTTATTTCACCTTTGATGAGAAATTTAACTGCTCAAACCATTTATTATTTTGAAAAGTACTTTTTATGAGATATTTTAATCATCCATTAAAATGATAGGAAATATATTTTCCCTATTGCCAGCCATTAAATTTTTCAGAGCCCATGTTTATTATAAGTCAAAGATAAATGTTTTTTCAGTAAACCTTACATACTGAGTCTAATTTACAAAAGTTACCATTAAAATGATAGGAAATATATTTTCCCTATTGCCAGCCATTAAATTTTTCAGAGCCCATGTTTATTATAAGTCAAAGATAAATGTTTTTTCAGTAAACCTTATATACTGAGTCTAATTTACAAAAGTTAATGATCATTCATGCCCAAATAGTCATACTCTTGATTTAAGCCTTCAAAGAAATTCTCCAAAGAAATTTCTACAAAGTTTCTTCCAAACTTTAATATACCATCCACTTTTCTGGGTCTCAGATATTTGAAAAGTAAGTCCATGAGAAAAAGTTCAGTGAAAAAGTAATGAGCTAGATAATTTTTAAAGTGCGATTTTAAAACACAAAAAAAATTTACCCAATTAGACTACAAATAACTGTACATAGCTATAGGGAAACAAACAGAAACTGGATGGCAACAATTTTGACATTACTATACAAATTTTTAATATAACAGTTTTATAGTATTTACCTTTGAATTTATTCTACCAATACTTGGTGATATATCTTCTTATATATTGTTGTTTTTGAATCCTGTAGTGGAGAAAAAGGAAAACAATATGTAAAGAATTTCAAAACTGGCATGTCACACATACATGCATATTATGTACAATACCATGTATAGGTGATACCAAATATATTTGTATATGTGATTACTAATTAAATAAAGCTTATCTTTTATAAATTACACAAGGATAAGATTGGTTAGTAAATATACTGTAGAAGTGGTAACATTTTGAGGGGGTTGAACATCTAAATGTTTTTAAGGTATCGATTTTTAGGAACATAAATGTTAGAATTTTAGTTTTCTCAATAGTTACCTGTTAGGATTTGGCAATTGGGTTTTGTTCTTTGATCCATCATTACTTCAGCTTTTTAAGGTAGATACCATTGAATTCTTGTGGGGGTCTAAATTCTACTTTTGGAATTATAATCAATTAAAGCACTTAGCATTGGACCTAGCACATGGTCAATATTAAAATATACATCATTAGTAGTGTGTTCAAATAACATTAAAAGTATTTATGATCATTGTTACTGATATATTTAGTGTCCTTTATGATTTAATAGCTCATGTACCTTGAAACCATTGGAACATTCAGGATGCAAAAGGAAGCATAGAATACAAGCTATGTGCCAAATATTATTTTTACCGAGATGGCAGTGAATTAAAAGAAAAGATTACAGGTCCTGGTTTCATAATACGAAAGTGTTGGAAAATGACACTGGTGCAGGAGAAAGAAGAGGCATCCGAATAAGTAAACATCTAAATATGTAAGTTCTTACTAATGGATCAATAAATGTGGATGATCATCCAAGTAGAAATGTTAAAATAGAAGATTTTGGCAACTAGGCAAAGCAAATGGGGCTATAGGAAAATGTATCAGCTATTGTAACAACTAATGTATCAGCTATTGTGACAACCAATGTATCAGCTGTGGTAACAAATAATGTATCAGTTCATGTAACAACTAATGTATTAGCCATTGTGACTGCCTTATTAACTTGCTTCATTGTTTATCATTTCTCTCTTTAAAATGAAGAAACAGAAAAAATATGAATCCTGAAATGTTAACACAAGAATTTAAATTTCAGGACAGACTTTGAAGTTTGCAGAATGCAAAATTAGAATGTGGGAGAGGAAAAGAAAGAAATCTGATATGATGTTCTTAAAATACTGTGAGCAGAAAGAAATTTGTAGTAATTTGATGATCTCTTTTTTTCTCCTCTCTTATCAGGCTTGTCATCCATCTGTCAGCTCATCCATTCATCCATCAATCATCAGTTATACATAAAGAAGAAAAAATGCCTCCGAATACATTACAACGCATTTTCCAATGTCTCTCCTAAACTAAGAGGCACATGAAATCTGATGGTCCCACTTTACAAGTATAATTTTGGCAACTTCAGGTTCTACAGTGTACGGGTGCTGTCATTAGGAACCAGGATCATTAGTAATGAATTACTGGTGTATGAAACATACACAGAAACACATACAGGTAAGACTTCCGGGAAGATGGTGACCAGGTGAGCAGCGGAAAAGATCCTCCCAGATAGAGATCTCCAGCTCGAGACAGGCTCGGTGCACACGGGTGCCAGGACTGCAGCTGTGAAGTTGAAACTGAATGTGTTACTCTGCTCTGCCCGGGGTGTGGTGGGTGGCCCAACTTGCCGCAGCGAGGCGCGGGTGAGCCTGGAGCACTGGGCACACGAGGTGCTCCGCGCGGCCCACGTGGGTAGCAGCTCGGCCAGGTCCATGCGCCCCGAGGGCACTGGTGGGGTGGACCCTCCCGCCTCCTGACCCTGTGCGGCTCTCCAGCAGGTGCAGCCAGAAATTGCCTTTTTGGAGGCTGCAGTGCGCGGCGGAGTCAGAGCCCACGTTCCTCGGGCAGGCTGTGCTAATCCGGGCTGCAGAGCAGGGTCCCGCTCCAGTCCCCATCCCCGCTTCTGGCGCCCTCCTCGGCCTGCAACCCGCGGCCATGGCAGTGTGTGGAGCACAGAGGAACGGAGCGCCTCGCTCCCTTCCCCAGGCCCGGAGTGCGTGGGCACTGTGGCAGCTGCTATCGGTGGCCACTGCGAGAGTACTGAGACAGACAAGTGCCGGGGAGTGGCGGATCACGGGTGAAGCACGAAATATTAGCACTTTGGGGCCATCCTGCCTGCACAGATCCTGGGACAAGTGAGCTGTTTGTGCACCACGACCCGATTACTGAGTGGGGGAGGAGCTTGGCACAGAGAGGAACATCTGAGCAGCCCCCATGCCTGCAGGGATCCCTGGGCAGGGGAGCTGTTTACATGCTCCGACCAGGTCTCTGGGTAGGAAGTAGCTCAGCCCACAAAGCAGCATATGAACAGCCTTTTGAGTGGAACTCTCAGGAGAAAGCTTAAGGGACATTTCCCCGAAGGGAAGGAGCCATTGGAGCAGCCTTTGCAATGGACCTTTGCCTGGTGAACTGCCTGGGTAATTTATAGCTCAATACTTTGAATCAGATATCCAAAAATGGGAAGACAGAAGAACAAAACACAATCTCAGAACTCAACCCCACCCAGAACAAGTCCTGGATGCGAGGATATAGGGGAACCAGGAAGCCACATACCTGCAAGTTCTGATTGCATTCGAAATAAAGAAACATCAACATCAGGACATAGAATAGATTAAAGCAGAAATAAGCCACATACCTGCAATTTATGAAACGATTATGTCCAAAATAACGAAACAACTCCATCAGGCCATAGAACAGATTAAAGCAGAAATAAGTCACATACCTGCAATTTCGGAAATGATCACATCTGAAGTAAACAATGCCATCAGGCCACAAAAGAGATTAAAGTAGAAATAATCTCTCAGACAGAAAATGAACTGAAAATCATAATGGAAGAAATGTTCCACACACACAGAGAAAGAATAGATAAAAGAATAGAAGAAAATAGGAAACAAATGGAAATGTTATAAGAGCAATTTAGGAATTAATTGCCACGAATGAAACAGATCCAAAGAGATTGACAGGAATTGAAACTTCCATTGAAAGCTGGCAAAACCGCTTAAATGAAGCTGAAGATAGAATTTCAGATCTTGAAGACAGCATGGCAGCTAATGAGTGTAAAAGGAAGGATATCATAAAGTCATGAAGGATCCAAGAAAAATCAATCCAACAGATGCAAGATGAGGTAAAAAGGAATGATATTCGAGTTACAGGAGTTAGTAAAACAGCAGGAGACAACACAAATGATATAAAAAGAATACTTGCTGAAATAATAGCAGAAAATTTCCCAAACATGGTAAAAGATACTGAAGTACAGTTAATCGAGGCATATAGAGCCCCAACGAGCCATAACCCAAAGAAAACCACACAGAGACATATGATAGTCAAGATCTCAGACATCCAGCAAAAGAACACAATATTAAAAGCCGCTAGAGAAAAGAAACACATCACCTATAAAGGAAAGCCCATCAGAATCACAGCAGACTTCTCCACGGACACCATGAAATCAAGAAGAGGTTGGAGTGAGGTATTACAGATTGTGAGACAAAAAAAATCCAACCCAAACTGATGTACCCTGCAAAACTACCCTAAAATTTCAATGGAAAAATAAAATATTTCCACGAAAAAGAACAACTGAAGAACTTCATGAGTGCCAAACGAGCATTGCAAAAAGCACTAAAAGATATTCTAGATAGAGAAAAAAGTGACCACAATCTCAAGAACAACAATAGAAAGGAACCCTCAAACAGAACAAGCAAGTAAACACATAGCAAAAGTAGGAAAACAACAACAAGTAAATAGCATGACTAGAATTAGCTAACATATAATCATTATAACCATTAATGTAAATGGTCTCAGTTCACCAGTAAAAAGGAAAAGATTGGCAGAGTAGATTAAGGAACATGATCCAACGATATGCTGCATACAGGAAACACATTTTACTCAAAAGGAAATCCACAGGCTGAAAGTTAAAGGATGGAAAACAATTCTCCATGCAATAGGTCCTCAGAAAAAAGCAGGGGTAGCTATTATGCAGACAATGTAAACTTCAAACGAAAAACAATCAAAAGAGATAAAGAAGGCCATTACATACTAGCTAGGGGAAAGCTGCAAGAGGAAGAGGTAACAATCCTAAACATTTATACACCAAACAATGCAGCACCAAACTTTACAAGTCAAATCGTAAAAGACGTGAAAAATCAAATAACTAATAATGCTATTGTAATAGCGGCCAAAACGCCCCTCTGATGCAAAGAGACAGGTCAATGGGACAGAAACTCCGCAAAGAAATAACAGACGTGAACAAAACAGAGTGAACAGATGGACTTAGTAGCTGTATATAGAGTGATCCACCCCAAAACTTCAGAATACACATTTTTCTCAGTGGCACATGGGTCTTTCTCTAAAATTGAACATATTTTAGCCCATAGAGCATATCTACCTAAATGCAAAAGAATTGAAGTTATGCCATGCATAGTATCTGACCACGGTGCAAGGAAATTGGAAATTAATGACAAAGAGAACTCCAAAAACCGCATAAAAGCTTGGAAATTAGACAACAACCTCCTGAATAACCAATGGGTCACAGAAGAAGTTAAAGAAGAATTTTTTTTTTTTCTGGTACTGGGGATCGAACTCAGGACCCTGCGCTTGCTGGGCAAGCGCTTATTCCACTGAGCTATATCCCCAGCCCTGTTAAAGAAGAAATTTAAAAATACCTACAAATAAATGAAAATGCAAATACAACCTATTCGAATCTGTGGGATGCAATGAAAGCAGTCCTCAGAGGGAAATTTATAGCAATGAAATCATATACAAAGAAAACAGAAAGAGCAAATAAATAGCCTAATGCTACAACCCAAACTCTTAGAAAAAGAGCAACAAGCCAAACCAAAAGCCCAAAGAAGAGAGGAGATTATAAAACTCAGGGCAGAAATTAATGCAATTGAGATGAAGAAAACTCTACAAAAAATAAGTGAATCAAAGGGTTGGTTTTTGAAAAGAATAAATAAAATTGATAAACCCCTAGCCAATCTTATCAAAAAAAGAAGTGAGAGAACTCAAATTCATGCAATAAGGAATGAAAAGGATGAAATCACTACAGATCCCACAGAAATCCAAAAGATCATTAATACCTACTTTGAAAATCTTTACTCCCATAGGATAGAAAATTCAGAAGAAATGGACAAATTCCTAGAAAGGAACAAATTACCAAAATTGAATCAGGATGATTCAAAAATCCTGAACACCCCAATATCAATTAGTGAGATTGAAAACATCATTAAAAACTTACCAACAAAGTAAAGCCCAGGCCCTGATGGATTCACAGCAGAATTCTATAAAACATTTAGAGAAGATTTAATGCCAACACTCCTCAAACTCTTCAATGAAATTGAAAAGGAAGCAACTCTCCCTACCACATTTCTGGAGGCAAATATTATACTGATACCAAAACCAGAGAAGCACCCAACCAAGAAAGAGAATTATAGGCCAATCTCTCTAATGAACATAGATGCAAAGATATTCAACAAAATACTAGCAAATAGATTACAGCGAATCATAAGGAAAATTATACACCACATCCAGGTAGGATACATTCCAGGAATGAAGGGATGGTTCAATATTTACAAATCAATTAATGTAATACATCATATTAATACAGCCAAAGACAAAACCACATGATCATCTCAATAGATTCAGAAAAGTCTTTCGACAAAGTCCAACATGCATTCATGTTAAAAACCTTAGAAAAAATAGGAGTAGATGGCCTCTATCTCAATCTGATCAAAGCCATCTAGGACAAACCAACAGCCAACGTCATACTAAATGGACAAAACTGAAAATTTTCACTTTAAAGTCAGGAAAAAGACAAGGATGTCCGTTGTCACCACTCCTATTCAACATAGTTCTGGAAGTATTAGCCAGAGCAATCAGACAAGAGAGAGAAATAAAAGGAATAAGGATAGGAAAGGAAGAAGTTAAACTATCACTATTTGCAGATGACATGATAGTATCCATGGAGGACCCAAAAACTCTCAAGAAAACTCCTGGAATTAATTGACAAATTCAGCAGTTTAGCGGGATACAAAGTCAACACCCAAAAATCAATAGCATTCCTATACAAGAAAAACAAACAGACCGAGAGAGAAATTGAGGAAACCATACCTTCTACAATAGGAACCAAGAAACTGAAATACTTAGGAATCAATCTAACAAAGAATGTGAACGATTTATTCAGTGAAAACTATAGTACTCTGAAAAAAGAGATCGAAGAGGATTTCAATAAATGGAAAAACATACCCTGTTCATGGTTAGGAAGAACTAACATTGTAAAAATGGCCATACTACCAAAACTGTTGTACAGATTCAATGCAATTTCCATTAAACTACCATTAGTATAGCTCACAGATCTAGAGAAAATATGCCTTAAAGTCATCTGGAACCAGAAAAGACCCAGAATAGCAAAAGCAATTCTGGTCGATAAGGACAAGTCAGGTGGAATCACAATCCCTGACCTGAAATTATACTACAAAGCTACTGTGATAAATTCAACCTGGTGCTGGCTAAAAAACAGACCTGAGGATCAATGGAACAGACTGGAAGATGCAACCATAACGAAAAACCCACTCAGCTACCTAACATTTGACAAAGGGTTCAGCCAAACTCACTGGAAAGAAGATGGCCTGTTTAATAAATGGTGCTGGAAAAACTGGCTTGCCTCTTGCTGAAAACTGAAAACAGACCCAAGTCTATCACCATGCACCAAACTCAAGTCAAAATGGATCACAGATCTCAACATTAAAACAGAAACTCTAAATCTATTGGAAGAGAAAGTAGGTAAAAATCTTGAAGACATAGGAGTAGGCAGAGAGTTCCTGAACAAAAATGAAACTGCAAGGGAAACCCTTCAAAGAATCAATAATTGGGACATCATCCTACTGAAAAGTTTTTGTACATCTAAAGAAATCACCAGCAAAGTAAAAAGAAAACCCACAAATTGGGGAAAAATCCTAGCTGGCTGTCCCTCAGACAAAGGTCTTCTATCTAGAACATACAAAGAATTAAAAAACATGTACCTGTCCAAATTAAAAGATCCAATCCAGAAATGGGCATCTGAGATGAATACACACTTCTCAGATAAAGAAATACAAATGGCAAATAAACATACAAGAAAATGTTCCACATTCTTAGCCATTCGAGAAATGCAAATAAAAAAAACACTGAGATTTCATCTCACCCCAGGAAAACTGGCCAGTATGAAAACATCATCCAATAACAAATACTGGCGAGGCTGTGGAGAAGTAGGGACTCTATTACACTGCTGGTGGGAATGCAGACTGGTGCAACCACTGTGGAGAGCTGTTTGGAGATTTCTCGGCAAACTAGGTCTTGAGGTTCCATTCAAACCAGCTATTCCTCTTCTGGGTATTTTCCCAGAAGATCTGAAAACATCATATCACTCTGATATATGTGCACCCATGTTTATAGCAGAGCAATTTGTAATGGCTAAATTGTGGAAGCACCCCAAGTGTCCATCCAGAGAAGACTGGATTAAAAAATTGTAGCATTTTTATATAATGGAATATTATTCAGCTATAAAGAGGGACAGATTTGGGGCCTTTGTAGGCAAATGGTCACAATTGGACACCCTACTCATAAGTGAAATAAATCAGAGGTACATGTGCAGGCAACGTATTGTATCACTGGTGTAAGAACCTGAGGGTGGGAATATAAACTAAGAGACATGAAGGAAATCTGTTCAAAAGTAAAGAACAGATGGGACGAGGGAAAGGAGAAAAGGAAGAGGCAAAAATGTATGTATGTATGTATGTATGTATGTATATACATATGTGTAGGATGGCTAACAGGGTTCTACTATTGTCTTATGTCACTTAATGGTAAGGAATAGTTGATGACTGGTTGTTTGATCAATCTTGTACATCTATATGTGTTCTCCTGAGCACACACTTTGAAGATATCAATATGCAATGCAACAACTATTGTTGGTTTTCTGTTGCTTTTTCTATAATTCAATTCTGATTATACTGTGATTGTGCTACTTTGTGTTTCTTTGTTAATGCTTTTTTTTTCTGTTGTTGATGTAGTTCTTTTTCTTTCACACTTTAAAAAAATAGAAAAATTATATTAAAAAAAATATGTAAGTATGTATGTATACGCAGCATTTCTAACATAGTTGTACTACTAACTTAGGCCACTTTATTGTAAGGAATTGTTGATGATTAATTGTTTGATCAATTTTGCATGTCTATACCTGTGTTCCTGAATATACACTTCGAAGTTATCAATATGTAATGCAACAACCATTGTTGATTTCCTGTCATCTTGTCTGTAACTCAGTTTTGATTGTACTATTCTTATGCTACTTTGTGTCTGTTTGTTAATATGTTTTTGTTCTTTTACTTTTAAAATAAAAAAAGAAGCACATACACACAAGCTTTGGGTGGAGAGTGGTGTTTTCAATCGGTGATTTGAAACTGAGAATTTGAATATTTTACTATATCAGAACTCAAATATGAGCACATAGAAGTTTATGTGTGGCATATATCACCTATGTATAGCATATATCTTCTGTTAAGGTTAACCAACTTAGGCCCATTGGAAATAAAACAGAAACCATATATGAGATTCATCTCTGCTCCTTTGCTAGCCTAAAGTAACCAATATTTTCTTCATGCATACATCCTTAGGCACAGTTGTTACTCTATATGTGAGATAAACTTGCAATAAAGCTATGAAAAGTCTTGTAAGAGAGAATGAATTTATAATATACTTATTTCATCAGAAAGGCTTCTCTTTCAGTAGACGTCACCAGTCAACAACTCCATTAGTTCTGTTATGTAGATTTCAAATGTAATAGAGTAACCCAATCAGACACTTTCTGGAGAGGATTCTTAACGTGTTCTTTTTATTAAGAAACATCCACTTCACTTTCATTTTAAATCACACTATCTTGTTTCTACTCCACAAATTTCTGGATGCCCAATGTTGTATAGTGCCACAATTATTTTACAGGAATTCTCAAAATATTTGTTTCCGCTGCTGTATATTGGTAACATAAAAAATGTACACTCTTTAAAGGAATGGTGTGAAATATATTTGTATTTATATAAAATGTATTCTGACTTACTATGTAGGTCACTCTTTCAAAAGCATTCCTGCTACAATGTATTCCACTTCATTTCAATTCCTTCTCTGTTCTATGATCTTATTATATATTCACAAAAGCTAAAGGATCTACAGTTGTTCAGAAATAACAGAAATGGGGGAGTATAATAAGGTAATATTCGAATACTTTGCTATAAATTTTGTGTTTTTAAAGAACCAGATCATGTCAAAAGAAGGGTGCACACTTTCATGTTTAAGAAGATAGAATTTATAAGTAAGCATGCCATTCTGAAAAATGTATGCATTTTACTATTTCATTTGTTCCAAGGTCATATTCACCTCTTAGGAAAATTTATACTCAATAACTATTCATCACTTATTCACTCATTTAATATGTTAACCATCCTTACTAAGACATTTTGGTTTCAGTCAGCATTTAATAACTAAATTTAAATAGAAGAAAGAATAAATTCACCATGTGAAAGGTTGTAAGATTTGTAATATTAAAACTGCATATATACTTGGATATCCTAATGCTGCTTAACTTCTAAATTAATACATTACTTTGAATCAGCATAAAAATTACCAAGTAATTTGTGAATAAATTAATTATAGCATTTATGGTTATAATAGCTTTTAATTATTTTCAAATATAATGCCCAAGCTCTATGACACGAATTTTTGTGATAGTCGTCATGATTACTGCAATTATATGCCTAATAACACAATTATTAGGCAGTAGAATAAAGAAAATCTAGTGCTAACAGGATAGTCAAGAGAAAGCTGTTGTGTTACTTCACTTCAAAAGTCACAGAGGAATCTGGTATTAGTTATTTATTGTAAACTCCAGGGGTTTTGAACTTGAGGTTGTCACGCCCTAGCTTAATCTTGAATTTGGGTCATAAAAGTCTAAGCAGATAACTCAGGTCCAGCTGTATATGGACTCTAGACCCATAGAAATGTAGAGGTCATCTATTGCAAAGCATAGAGAATTGATAAGATATTTGATACTTGGATTTGGAGTACTGTTGCAATGCACATCTGAGAAAAAGGTATGAATAACTTTGGAATGAGAAAGTGAGGAGAGCGTGGAAGGATTTTAAGAGGGATTCTTGTAAGAGTAATGCTGAATACTCTTGAGCAGATTATAGTTCAGGCTCACAGATAGGGAACTCTGTGCCAAGAATTCTACTTAATGATTTATATCCAGACTGAGCATCTATACCTTCACTGAACACAGAGTTTAGACTTTGAGTTGTTGAGATTTTGGTGAGATTCTAGACTTTCAGCTGATATTGCATTGGAGGGAGACTCCTTGAAACCCTAAACCGGACCGAATGTAGTCTGCCTCTCAGGAGAATTTAAGCGATCCTGGATCATTTGGTGGCAGGTTTTGACCCTTTGCTGTGTAGGTCCACTCTGATACTATTCCCTGAAAAGTGGGCACAATATGGCATTGTGATGAGACAGTCTGTGTAATGCTGTGTTGTATAAGTTTCCATTCTAGCACATTGAGACTCTTGATGGATTTGCAGAAGTCATGAACTTTATGCTTCACCTAATGACTGGGATATAGTCTCAGAAATGCATTGCTCACCAGTTTTGTGTAGTGAGTGTCACGGTCCACTTGTAAAAACTGTGGTATTATAGATAGATAGATAGATAGATAGATAGATAGATAGATAGATTGATTGCTATGGCTTCCTGGTTTATAATGAAGAAAACAACCACACAGGACTAAATCACAAAACAAATCATAGAATCATGAAATGCGGCAAACATGAGGTGTATGCTAATATGGTTGTGGTATACTTGTTGCAATCAACTTGCTTTTTAAAAATGTAAATACGTTCTAAAATAACTACAGAAAACAGAGCATAGTAAGTACTTAAACTAGTAACCCAAACATTTAGCATTATTATGCATTACACAGTGTACTAAACATGCTTGTATGTGTTATCCTATATGACTGGCAGGGAAGTAATTGGGTTTATGGCAGCAGCATTAGAAACATTGTGAAGTGCATTGCACTATTTATGGTGCTATGATGGCCACAGTGTTACTAGATATTAGAAGTTGTTCTGCTCCATTTAAGCATATGGGAGTGGACTAGGGAGATAGCTCAGTGGCACAAGTACCTGCGTGGCAGGCACAAGCTTGATTCCTGGTACAAAAAAGTACTAAGTAAGTATATGGGAGTATATGTGGTTTTCCCTTACCAATAGTTCATGATGCCATTCATGACTTTATTCTGGGTATGATATGAAGATTATTTCTAGAAGAGATAAATTAGCTGACATCCAACAGAAGATACAAACTATAGTCCTAATTCTGTTAAGAAACATTTGTGTCAAATTGAAATGGAGAAGCCCCTGAAACTATCAGCTATGAGAACAAAGGCAAATGCTGCTTTAACACAGTAAGTTAGTGATAATTTGTTACATAGCAATTCATAACTACTATATTCATTCTAAAAATGATGTAAAAAAGAGTAACCCTAACTCCTACACTATTGACTATACATAATTATAAATGCAATATTTGATTACATCTATATTTTGCCATTTATTTATATTTCTTTGCAAATGATATTAATTACTAGTAGACCTTTTTATTTTATGTATATGTACTTAAATGTATATTGGAAAATAGAAAAAAGTCAGAGATGTACAATAGGGAGTTTAAAACACATGGAATATTTTCAATTTATAAAATATTATCATATTTTTCAAGACATACTTTTTCAGTCTAAATACATTAAGCTTAAAAAAGATCATTAATCATTTATTACTTTAGCACTTGAAATCTAACAACTGACATCAAGTAGTATATAAATAAGAAGTGCTAAAGTAAAACAGTGACACTTCATGGTCACTTTGCTCCCTACTTCCAACATAACTAGGCAAAACAAAACCTTTTGACTGCCTCACATTGGCTAGATGTTGGGGATACAACTGCACTACAGGACACGGTTAGGAATGCAATGAATAAATAAAGCTTTGCTCCTTGATACAAGGTGCAGCTCATTCATTAGTGGAAGGGTCATTTGCAAGGCAATTTTATTATTACCCTGCAACAACATAGTTTTTAAATTGTGATAGGGGAGAAAGTATAAATTGGAAAAGAATTTTAATGGTCATTATCTTCATTAGCTAATGAGATGTGGTAATTATGTCCTTAAATGACAATGATTTAGTATCTGTGGCAAAAAGGGGCCACAGAGAAATAATGAGGCCAGTCCCTGTCAATGTGTTTAATATCATGGCAAAAAATATAATAACCAAGAGCCCAAATATAGTGATAATCTGTATAATTATTCATTAAAAATGTCTAAGTTATGCAATTAGGTCAGATTTTGTGTTGTTTATCTATGTAAACAAACATGTCACATCTAAGGAACTGGGAAGTGACTGTGAGAAAAATAACATTAATGCAGGGCTCAAACAGTCGTGTTACAGACTCATGGAGATTCTGAAGTATTAAAGAATTATTTTCAAAAAAAAGATGTCTAAGTTTGACCATATCCATTAAACCAGAAGCCAGATAGAAGAAAGTTACAGAGAAAAACAAAATTTATTTTTAACTTTTAGTCTCAGAGAATGTTTCTAAATAATTTATGTCAGCCAGGCATGGCTGTGTGCATCTGTATTCCCAGAATTTATAGAAGCTGAGTCAGAAGGATTGCAAGTCTGAAGCTAGTTTAGGTTACATAGCAAGACCCTCTGTCAAAAAAAAAAAAACATGAAATGAAAATTATGTGAATATATTGTTTATTAATTTTAATTGAGCCAATCTTCATTTTAAATTAATTCTAATACAGTCAAAATTATCTCATTCAAATCATATAAAGGGAAGATCTTTGGGTTTTAGTACATGTTAAAACTCTAAAGTGGTCCCAGAATAAAAGCTGAGACAGTCATTGCTTCATAATAACTGAAAATAAAAAGAAATGATCAGTCATCAGGAAAAATGGGAGAAGAAAGTATTCTTATAGATATGGCTTAAATCTACATGAATACAGAATTGAGCGTAGCTCTGAGAGGTGAGTCACCAAAAATACTTTGAGTATTTAGAATCATTGAAAAATAAAATATATTGGTCTTTTTACTGGAAGTTAATCTCTGGGAGCTGAGGGTGAGGTTCTGATTTGATATGTCCACTTAATAACAGCCATAGAAATCATGCTGAAAGGATAAAACATTTTAAATTAAATGTTTAAAATTATTTTAAATAGTAAAAAGAATGCTTTGAAATGCATATTTAATATACTGACCAAAATTGAAGGATAAAGTGGAAAAGAGGAAGCTATTAGTTATACTATAAATGGACTTTATCAAGGTAAGGTTAACAAGGAATTGATTAATTTTTGAGATAGGGACATATAGATACTTATTTTTAATTAAAATGTTTTCAGGAATTTCATCATTAAAATATTTACCAGTAGGTGAAATGCAACAAAGTTCAAAAATCTAATAAATGATCTATTTTCTTCAAGCAGCATATTCCATATTTTATGTTTCAAGGTAAAAGTTACAACTTGATTTATTTCTTATAATTTTAACACAATGATTACAATCCTTCCTCTATTCACACATACAACATAAATATATAGAACTGTTCATAAAGCAACTCATTTCCTTCTCTAGATAAAAAGACAGAACAGATTTCCAAAGACACAAGTGAAATGTTAATAGTAACCCATGTATGCGTAAGTGTAAGTTTGTGGGGATCAAGTCTCTAAGACAAAGCTGGGATTCGTCTGAGGAATGTTAGTTCTGTAATAGAAACAAACACAAATCATTTAGAGAACAGAAAAGGTAACCATCACTCTGGAAGAAACACACACACACACGCATACAGTCACACACATATAATGTGAAACTGAAAGGCTATGGTTTCAGACAAAGATCGCATGAAATGTAGTAATTATCACTCCTCCTAAAACATTGTTAAAAAAATGCAAACAAAACCTTTTTCCATTAAATTTATGACAAGAAGCCTGTTCAATTTAAAATATGAAAGATTGCACTTTTAAAATTCAACATCATGTGTCACATTTCGTAAATTATAAGAACATTGATGGAAATAAATCATTAATTGAAGGGAAAATTATATGGAATTTAAAAAGTACAGTTGACTTCACTGAAGATAACAATATGTAAAATTACCACTGTTAATTCCTGTTGTTTTATTTTGAAACCATCTATCCTTTTTAATATTTTGCTTTGTTTTGTTTTTGCCTGTGGTGTTATTTTACTATTACTCTTTTTTTTTTACTATTCTCTTTAAAAAGGCACAGTTTATAGTTATTAGAAGAGACTCACCTAACACCGAAAGGGGAAAAAAAGGTAAAAATAGAATACATACTGATCAAAGACAAGCTGTTGTGTCACAATACAAAAATCAGAAATCGTTAATTTAAAATATAAACAAAAAAATAGGTGCGGCAGCTACGGCTGGCTCTTTTTACTTTCTGGATGGTATACTTTGAAGTTCAAAAGTTTTTAATTTTAATGATGCTCCATTTATCTATTTTTCCTTTTATTGCTTGTGCTTTTAGTGTCATAGCTAAGAAGATGTTACTTAGCTCTCCTTCAGTTCTATACTTCCTTCTAAAAATTCTGTTTGTTAAAAAGAAGTTTCATTTTGAGTTAGTGTGTCTGTGTGTGTGTGTCTGTGTGTGTGCTTGCACATGGGTGTGTTATCCTGGGGACTGAGCCCAGGGTCTTTACACTGAGCTATATTCCCAGCCCTTTTTACTTTATTTTCTTTTTCTTTTTTTGAGACAGGGTCTCACTATGAACTTCAGGTTCTCCTCAAACTCAGTAATCCTCTTGCATCAGCTTCCCCAAGGCTTGGATTACAGGCATGAACCAGTATAAATATAAAGATACAAAGAATTATTACAATTCAATAGTGAAAGGACAGATGATCCACTTTGAAAGCAGGTGAGGATTTCCAAAGAGATCATAGAAATGGCCAATAAGCACACAAAATTCTCAGTATCATTGGCAATCATGACAATTCAAATAAAAATCACAGTGAGGTAGTAGTTTGCATCCATGAGGAAGTCTAGGCTTTTTAAGAAATATAAATCACAACAAGTGTTGGTGAAAATGTAAAAAAAGTAGGTAGATGGTGACTGAGTAAGCAGCAGAGAAAGATCTTCCAGGAGGATCTCCACCAAGACTCTGGAATATAGCAACATGAGAAAGACAGGAAGGAGAGAAATGTGTACCCTGAATTCAGAAAGGATCTGAAATGAGAACTGAAGCCCTCAGAAACAGCAAACAAGACCTCCTCTAGAGGAAAGGCTTGGAGGGCCACCATGGCAGTTGGAAGAAGAGGAGGCAGAGAAGGAGGGAGTCACCACTCTAAACACATCCTCGGCCAGCTCCCTCATTCCGACACTCACAGCTTCAGCTGCAGAGGTCCATGCTCACTGGAGCCTCCCAACATTGCCAGGGTAGAGTGGAGTTTTGAGAGCTAGTCCAGGACCAGAGCAGAGAAAGCACAGCCCAGAAAAGAGGCAACAGTGGTCTGGAATGTTGTTGAATCCAGTGTGAGGATGAGAAGTTACAACAGCCACTAAAACAGAATCCCCACTCTGCAGCAACCTTTCTAATCAGCACTCTGAAACAAGGGAGAGTCAAAGCAACCAGTACACAGCCCACCACACCCAGCTCTATGCCTGCCCTGAGGCTGTAGTTTCCTACATCTCCACTGTGTGAGCAACTACCAGCAGAGAGCAGTAGTAGTGACCCCAGGGCCACAGCAATTCCCAGGGATCCAGCCAAAGAACAAACAGGAACTGGAGCACAATAGTAAGAGAGAGATGCAGATGGAGGTGAATCACACGGCCCCACGCCCTTCTCACTCCAACACCAAGCAGGAAGCATGAGCTGAGTTACTGGGCTTCAGCTCCCACCCTAAACTCCCTCTCTGAGCAACTTGAGTCTTGGTGGCCAGAACACTCAACACATGGCCCTGACAGCAATGGGCTGAATCCATGGGCTTTAGGACTCACTTTAAATAACTAATATGGGCACCAAGAGGGACTTCATACTGCTTGCATATGTGAACTTTGTATGAACCCACAGCAACAAATTACATGAAAAGCAGCAGTCCAAGAGTCTGAGAGACAACAGCATACTCTATACAGCAGACCTTAGAAAATGGTCCAATTCTCTTCTACAATTAATAACTAAACTTAGTACACACCTTGGACTACCACAGTAAGCACTGGTGGGGGAGACCTCATGCACTTGTGCCCAGCAGTGTAAGTGCACACAATGCCCAGCCACAAGGTGTTGGGAAAGGCAACACTGGAGATCAGCAGGTGGGAGGAGGTGAAGACCTGGAACTAGGGTTCAGACCCCGTTCTCTAGTGGGTGGGGATAGCTTCCAAAGAGTCATAGGCAGCTTGCAGGGAGACAGTAGTGGCCTATAATGGGACCCTGGGGGCCTTGACAGGGAGCTCAGTAGCCTGAGGGAGGAGGACATTCCCTCCAGGCTACGTGAGAACCCTGAAGACCTAGACTGGGCCTCTGGCAGCACAGCGATTGGGCAGAGCCCAGCAGTTCATGGGGCAACCCCAAGACTCGACTGGGCCCCTGGTAGCAGCTTTCTTGTGCAGAGCCTGGTGGTCCACTGGGGTGACCCCCTGGACTCCACCGGGCCGCGATATGGGGGCAATGGGGCAGAGCCCGTCGGTCTGCTGGGGGCGACCCAGTGGACTTGACCAGGTCGCTGGCAGCAGGGCAACTGGCTGGAGCCCAGCAGTCCACTGGGGTTGATCCTGTGGACTCAACCGCGCCCCTGGCAAAGCCTCGCTGGGATGGAGCCTAGCAGTCTGCTTGGGAGACCCTGAGAAGTCGACTGGGCCTCTGGACATGCTGTATTGAGGCAAAGCCTGGTGGTTTGCTGGGTAAGCCCGCAAACTCTACTGGACCCCAGATGACCTTGAGGGCTTGTCAATGGGTCTTGACCATAGTGAACCTGGTTCTCTGCCTATCTACTGTCTTTGAGCATGGGTGTTTTTCCACCTTCTGCCATAGCAATTTGTGTACACCCATATTTGTTACAGCATAATTTGAAGCACCCCTGTCTCTTCCCAATGTGAGAGACTGAAAGGATAAATAAACCCAAAAGTACAGTTATTATCAGAGGGAAAATGACTGATTGATTGGTAGAATGGCGGAGATGAGGATGGACAAAATTGATTAATTGAAAGAGACATCATATCTATAACTGTGTAACAAATGTGAAGATAACATTATGTAGTACAGCATCCAGGATTAATTCCCTACTATCTTCTCTATAATTTTGTATTTCCTTTATTGGTTTTGTGTGAAGAAATGTGAAGATAACATTATGTAATACAGCATCCAGTGTTAATTCTGTACTATCTTCTCTATAATTTGCTATTTCTTTTATTGTTTTTGTGTTAACAAATGTGAAGAAAACATTATATGATACAACATCCAGTGCTAATTCCCTACTATCTTCTCCATAATTTTGTCTTTCCTGTATTGTTTTTGTGTTATTCTAGTTTATATGTCTCCATTCTTTTGTCTTTAAAATTAAAAAAAGGAACCAATAAAAACTGTTGGTAGCAATATAAAGTAATAGCCTCTGTAGAAAAAAGTTTAAGTTCTGCAGTTTTTTAAAGTTACTATGTGGTTCACAAATTCTACTCCTGAACACAAGATAAAAGGAAACACCTACCCACCTGTCCACACAAATCTTTACATATGTTTTTAAAGCAGCATCATTCATAAAAGCTGAACAAATAGAATGAACTCAAATATCCGTTCATTTGTGCATGCCAAATAAATGAGTAAACAAACTGGCATATCCATCCAATGAACATTATTCTAGAGTGTAAAGGCCTGAAGTGCTAATAGTTGCTGTCATGTGGATGTGTCTTAAAAACATTATACTAAATGAAAACAGTCCATCTAAAGGGACCATGTGTTGTATGATTCCATTTTTATAAAAGGTTCAGAATGAGCCAGTCTTTAGAAATGAAAAGTAGGTTAATGGTAGTAGGATGGGCAGGCTAGGGGTGGTGACAAAGATATGAGATTTTTTTTAGTGGTGTTGAAATATTTTAAAATTGATCATAGGGCTAGCCATAGTGACATAAGCTTGTAATCCCAGTGCTCAGGGGGCTGAGGTAAGAAGATAGCCATGCATTTGAGACCACCCTGGGCTACACAGATACACAGTGATTTCAAAACCAACCTGAATTACATAGAAAGACTCTGTCTCGAACACTTGCCAAAGGAAAGTAAGAATGAAATTGATTATGGTGATAATTACACAATTTTTGAATAAACTATGAACCATTGAAATGCATGATTTAAATGGGTGACTTTAAAACCAAGACATATAAAATAAGTATTCCCTGAGATTTACAAAAGAGCAAATTTTTCTCCATTCATCTCTGAAACAGGAAGATTAAGTACTGTAGGACCTTATTTTTATCCACAGTTTATTAAAACTTCAATAAATTTCAAAACTAATTTTATGAGATTTTACAAGCTAATTTTGAACTGTACACAGGTCTCTAAATTTTTAAATGTGCTTAAAGATTGATGCCAAATAATAGTGCTAGGCGAGGAAGGTAGCATGTCACATGTAAGGAAGGCAGCAGGGACACGGTA
This sequence comes from Dinomys branickii, assembly GCA_004027595.1. Taxonomy (NCBI): domain Eukaryota; kingdom Metazoa; phylum Chordata; class Mammalia; order Rodentia; family Dinomyidae; genus Dinomys; species Dinomys branickii. The sequence continues at coordinate 23,317 of PVLD010002439.1, read as the reverse complement.
ACCTTTATTTGAGCGCAGGATGGATATTAGGAAAGGAACTACACTGGCCAAATTACACATAAGTCATGAAAAAAGAAAAACCTCAAGTATACATGCATGCCTAATATATGATGGAGTGACATTCATGAAACATGTGAACACTTTGATAATCCTGAGTTACAGATGGAGGAAATAGCTCCACAGAAGAGCACCTACCTGGCAAGCACAAGGGCCTGAGTTTGGTTCTCAGTACAAAAAAGAGAAAGATATAGGTAACTAATTATCTAGGAAGTAAATAAAAGATATCCCTATTCTGAACAACAAACAGAGGTGCAAAATTGTTAAGTAGATTAAATAATTTTATCTGAAAAAAATTTTAAAAAAGTATTAAGAGAAAATATTCATGCATTTGAAAAGTCCAAATCTTCCATGCCTGTCAAAAATGTCCCAAAATGTGAAAAATGTATAAATTTTAATATATATTTAAAATTTTGGTTATAAAATTCATTATGAAGACAATGAACACCACTGTCCATTAAAGATGAATTGCAGCATATATAATATACAACAGATCTGTCAGTATTAAAGCCAATATAAAACAAAACAGTACATCTAGAAAACCTCTGTAAATTTTTAAAGAAGGAAAATGTAAACTTGATTTTAAAAGTGGAAAAAATATTTTAAAAACACTTTATAGTGAGGGGAATAGCTGTTTGGTAAAATGTAATAAAAAGCCGAGCGTGGTGGCCCATGCCCATAATCTCAGCACTCCGGAGGCTGAGGCAGGAGGATTGTTGTAAATTGGGGGCTAGGCTGGACTACAAACTGAGCTCAAGGCCGACCTGAACTACATCGCAAGACCCTGTCTCAAAAAGACACACACACACACACACACACATATATATATATATATATAATCTGTTAATCCTTAATGCTAGGCAGTTTAATTAATTTGACAACAAATACAAACAAAAAAGCAGGAAGGTGATCAGTCCTAATGAAATATGTAAGCAACTATCTGATCCCGCACTACCAGGGGCTGTGAATACCTCTGCTTTAGCGTTTACTCCAAAGGAATTTCAAATGAACACACCGCGCTAGAAAACACAAAGGAACGGTAGACTACTCAATTGTCCTTTCTCTGCGATATATTTGAGGAAATCTGGGCCGAGTTACCTGTTACAAAGCGCAGACAAGTAAATGTGAGGAAGCGCAGCGCCATTCATTAATTCCACTCTCCGGAGTAGGTAACAGTAAGCGAGAGATACTATGTCAATTAATTGATGTAGAATTTAAAACAAAACGGGGAGCCCCAATTATATTTTTAAACACAACTGAAGAGAAAACTAAAACAGTGATTGATACAAAATTCCCCATGCAATTAACTCAATATATTATATAAATAAAGCCATAGAGGTCCCTAAACAGAGTTAAGATAAAGAGATAATAAACAGATTGCTATTTGACTATTGCTCTTTATTTACTAAGCTTTAGGAAAATATGATTCATTTATACATAATAAATATTTGAAAGGAAAACCCAAAGAGAAATTAATTATCTGAACATGCTTCTGTGGATTCTGATGAATACTATGAAATGTGGAAACCCTGGCTGTTCTCATGCATGGGTGAACCATGCCTGGAAAAGAGAAGGCCTCAAAGCTAGGATGGTCCACTGTCCTTCATCTCCAAAATACCCTTAGCACACAACGTTCTATTAACTGTTTCCAAACTGGAAAAATCATTATTTTCCACAGTTTCTTTTTACTGGATTTCTATAACCTGTAAAGTAAAATTCAATTGAATACTAAACCAAAATAATGGTTTAAAATCACACTATTTTAAAATATGGTGTAAGTATATAAGACCTGTTCAGAATATTCTCCTTGAGACTTTCCTCAGTTCCTGACTTCTATGAGAATTCCAGAGTAATTTGGTCAAAGGTACACATTTTTAAAGGAAGCGGTAAGGTAATAGAGATAAGGAATGTCAAGTAGTACAAATTTTAGGGCATGATGCAGAATAATAAACTTGTGATAGTCACAGAGGTCATCGTTAGTTAAGTTTTCTATTCTGTGTGGGTCTGACGTAAGAACATGGAAACAAACTGAGTATATTCCATTCATTTTCCCTCATCATGACATATTTGACTTTTTCACTTGGCACTTAGTGAAAACTATATTGACAGACAAATAAAATAGATATAAAAGAAAACAAGATATCCATTATTTCCCCACTTTTAGCTGCACTACAAAAGAAATGCCTGCTTTTCATGACAGCGAAACTTAGTCATCTAAAAATTACTCATAAATTAATTATTTAAGAATTATATACAGGCACCTGTATTCCTTATGTTATTTCCCCTCAGCTCTTTTGATATTTTGGAAATATATCAAATAGATTTGAAATTTAATTCCTGCATTACTGTATACATTATGAAGATATTTTTAAATGTTTTTCATGTTTGTACTCAGATGAAACACTACCCATCTGCTTGTCCATATGTTGGAGAAGTTTATATTTATATCAGGTATGTGTTTATTCCTTGTTTACTACTTGAGAGAAAAATGTCATAGTTGTTTTAATTTTATATAAATATAAATTTATAATGTGTAAAGAATAAATTATATATCATCCTACTAATAAATATTTTTATTAAAATATTTTATTAATCAAAATATCTATTTTAAAGCAGCTAGAACCATGCAAATATTCCAAAACATAGTCAGCTTAAATGATGCTTTGTAAAGCTATTACAGTTATTTTAGTGTAGTAAAACTTGTAAACTATTTCAGACAGTGCTGAGTAAACACCTGAGGGTCCTTTGACTTCAATGGAGTCAGAGTGAATATCGCTAAGGGAAACACTAACTGATTTGCATTACTTACAAATGTTCATATGGACAAAATCATTAATAATAGACTAAAAATTTTCCCAAGGGATCAAAGATTTAAGTATTAGTATTACATAACCACACCAGCATATGCTTATAAATTGTGATTTACACACTTTAGGAAGAAACTAGAAGAAAATCAAATATGTTAAATCTGAACATATTTAATAGTGTACAATGTAATATGTAGTATGAAATTGCATATTTGACAACAATGTAATCTAAAAGTTGTCAATAACTTTTAGGAACTAGTCCTTGAGGAATAATGCTTATGTTCATTAATAATGTAAAAATAGAAATTGAAATCATGTCTATCGTAATTGGGTAACATGCCAAAATGTGATGTAAAACAAAATTCTAGAAGATAAGAATATCTTGTTAGGCGTCTGAAGTTTTTTGTATGATCCAACTCACCACTAAAAAATTAGAATTCATTTTTTAAATCCTACAACTAATGAAATAAGTCTTTGAATTTTAGATTCCAAAGTACTTGTTAAAATTGCTTTAGACTGACAGAGCTAGTCTTACTTTGACAGACCAGGGCAGATCGCTATGCTCAGGAGAGGTGTGAGCTGAGATGTTCATCAGGCTGTGTCTACATTCTCCATATTCAGGCTGACAAATCCGCTGGGAGGACTCTTTTCCCTGAAAACAATTTCTGACAATCAGAAATAAGATTGAAAGAGAAACAACATGATTTCAAGATATCATTTCAATATTTTAAATGTGATGAATGTGGTAACCTGAAGACAACATGTTAATAAATTGTGTTCAGCGGAATAATGTAAGAAATAACTGCATTTGGCCGTGTGCCCTTTAAGAAGATATTTTACTTTATATGAGGGAATAAGGGGTCTCTAATGCAACAAGTCTTGCATCCTTGTGAGAAGAGAAACCCCAGGGATGGAAATGCCTGTGAAGACACAACCAGAATGTTGCCATCTGCAAGCCAAAGGAGAGGTGATTAGAGATGGAATTTCATGATGAAAGCTTGACTTGGGCAAGAGCAATGAAGAAATTTTCTGTTAAGGCCAAAGTTCTGTACAATTTTGTTGTAGACAACATAGCAAGGAGGACAACAGAGAATTTTCATTATTCTTGCAAGACTCATGTTGAAGTATTTACAAAAGTTATTTAATGTGTCTCCCAGAGAGAGAGAGAGAGAGAGAGAGAGAGAGAGAGAGAGAATATTTCATGTATTTATAGTATTCCCTTTTTTCAACTTGTTTCATATTTTTCTGAATAAAAAAGATTTTAAAAAAAGTCAGATAAATGCATCTCTTGTCTTTTTAAAGGTCTATTGGCCCAAGGATAGGGTCACGAGTGCTGCTGAGACCCTGATGCTGCCTGGAGGAAAGCAAGTTAGCAGAGGAGAATGAGGACAGCCTAAGAGAGAGAAGTCAACCTACAGCAATGGCGCCTTAAGGCAAATCTGAGTTAGAACAGTCACCAAGAGACTCAGTAACTTAAGGACAGAGAAATGATTTTCAGTAATGCGATCAGCTTCAGAGGTGGTTGGGTCAATAGTTGTAATAACTTGGATTGAAAAAAGCAGAGAGCATAAGAAAATAAAAATACTACTGAACCTGATTCACTTTTTGTTTGTTTTCTTTGTTTGAAAAAATCTGACACTGATGGGAGAGAATACTATAGCACAGTATCTTCTGGGGGTGGAATTTTTCCTTTCTTTACAGAGGAAAGGATTTTGCAGGCTTCAAGTAAAGTATCCATGTAAAACAATAAAGGAAAATATAAAAAGAAAATGTCATAAGGATAGCTGATGCTATGGCATCAAAATTGAATGACATAACAATACTATTCAGTTTGCAGTAGTATTTTCTTTATATTGAAAATAAAAGTGGAACATCAAACTATACACACTCTATTAGGTAATACCACATACCAAAGTCTTTCTTTTTGCATATTTCTATAATTGCATATTCTGCAACCTACTTAAAACACTAACCCTGGTATTGGAAATAAATTGCACAGGGAATATAATAATCTTCAGAATGAAAAACTTGCAGTGATTTTCAGGAAATTATGAATGACCACTGTTTCAGTACAATAACTGTTACTAAAAATGAAAATATATAAATGCATGTTGGCAAATACTAGGAATAAAGACATGGATGAATTTAATTGCATGTATGCATTTTATATCCTATACTGATAAATATTTAGAAAAAATTGTGCACAAGTACATTTTTTAGGAAAATACTTTTTGTTAGATTTTCAGTTGTTGTGTTCACATCAGAGTCCTATTAACTGTAAAATATTAAGAAGTGAGACAGTACCACCCAGTATTTTATTTCAGATGTTTAACAAACAGAAAAAAATAGCCCTTATCCTAGATAATACCATGCAGATCCAATAAATATAATATGATTTTCTTCATTCAAGGACTTTGTTATTGTGGATGAATTATTATGGTTTTAAAAGTTGTTCTGATGTTCAGAAGCCCAGAGACTTAGTATAGTCTAGATGAAGAATAGGTATATTTCCAAGGGTCAGGCAACAATAAGGGAAAATGAATTTCATGTAAGAAGAACTAGGAAGTGGTTTAAAAGATATGCTGTACATACTACTGACTGAACCTGACAACTACTACAATGTTCAACTCACAGATGCAATAGGTAATGAAAATCCCCTGTGGCTCAGCTCACTGATATTTCAAATTTAACATGAAACCTGTTTTCATATGAAATTTCTGAGTGATTAAATCTTGATAACAATTAAAATTATAAATCATGTTATAAGTGAAATTCCATATTTTATACTTGGCATAAATTTACTATAAATATTTGCTGCTTCCCTCACTCATTTAGCTGCCTTTGATGCCATCAGTAGACAAATGATCCTGAAACAAACCCAACACAGATCGTTACTGCTTGCATCTAGATGCCACCCCTCGCTGCACCCCCCTCTCTCACAGGTCGGGAGTTTCAGCACTGGCTGGATTAGGGGGTGTGAATGTGGACTGAGGGTGTGACACTGGGAGGGAAGGTGAGGACAGAGGAAGCCCCACACGGGATGGTGGAGCGAACTCTAAGTCTGTAGCTTGTGATGGAATATAAAGGGGCAGGTAGGAGTCAGGCTTGCTGCTGCTGCTTGCTGCCTTCTGTTGGCCTCACAATGAACTCTTTCTCCTCTCTGGTGCCTCTTTGTTATGCCATGCTGTCTCCGAGCCAGCCAACTATGAACTGAAACTTTTACAAACTGTGAGCTGAAATTAATCTTTCGTTCTTTAACTTGTAAGTGTTGGGTATTTTCCCCAGGAGCATGAAAAGTAACTAAGACATGGAATAAATTAAGATTTGGAGGTATTCAGTTGTTAGTAGTTGAATTGTGTCTCTGAGCAAGAAATAGTTTGATTCCTAATACTGCAGTATCTGAAAATGGAATCTTTTTTTTTTGATACAATATTTCAGATATGTATAAGTTAGGTTGAGGTGAGTAAGGTGTGCTCTGATCTAGTATCATGAGATCTTTAAAGGAAAGATGCATGCATTAACTCAAAAGAGTTAATACTACACAATAACAGAGCAAGAGATTTTCAGTGAAGTATCTAGCAAGCTGAGTTCTGACAAGGAGTGTCAGTGATGTTAGCAGGATGAGAAACTAAAAGAAAGACATGAAACAGATTCTTCCCTTGAGTTTTTAGGAATCTTCCCTAGAGCATTCACTTACTGGCTTCTTGAATTTGATTTTGCCTTGAGAAAAAGAAAAACCAAACAATTCAGCAGTCCGTAATCTGATAAGTAAATATACAAATATTGACATTTTCCAACTACATAATTAAAACATAATAAATAGTATAGATAATTCTCAAAATTATTATGCCATATTAAAGAACAGTCTCTTTAAATATGCTTTCATAAAATTTAGAAATTAGTAAACAGCACAGTGGAGAAAGCTTGACCAGTGTTTGCATGCCTCAGAATGGAAGAATCACTAAGAGATAAGTATGCCTCTTCTGAGAATACAAGCAAGAACACAACTTGATTTTCCTAATGATTATAATAATGTGTTAATTAGGAAGTTATAAAAATATGTGGAGTTTATGAGTCATTACATTGAATACACTTTATACAGATATTATTACAGTATAAGAGATGTTTACATTTGTCTGATTCAAACAAAAGATCAAAACAAGAGAGATGTGAGTATGGACATCTTAATGTAAATTATTTCCATTGATTTAAAAAGACATTAATTTTAAAAAGTCACTTCTTTGGATACCATCACTTGCATTTAGAAGACATGTTCTATACTTTGTAGAACAGTGTTGAGCAGTACATAATTAATTAATATTGTTATGATTTTTAATGCAGGGCTGAAACCTTAATATGATCCACTGTGCTGCAATTGCCTAAGTGGAAAGCACAGAATAGAATATTCTTCTAAAACTTCTGCCAGTGGATTATGTCTTTTTGACTTGTGTGCTAAAACTCTCCTCCAAATATCATTCAAAGAAAAAGTTGGTTGGAAACTTTTATAACACCGCTAATATTAGCATATCTGTAAAAAAAAAACCTAGGTTTTATGATTAGTAGTAAACTGTACAAATCTTTAAGAAAAGAAAAATCTAATGTTAAAATATATTTATCCATAAGATTATTGAGAAGAAATAATGTTCAAGTCTAGGAATACTTGTTTGCTGTGAAAGTAATGTTGGAGAAGCTCTTTTAAGACATATTCCATGAACATTATTTCATTATTTTTCTCATTCTGAGGGTATTTTACGTGGTTAATTATATAACTTGCATTTGTCCTATAGATTTTCTAGAAGAAAAATATACTGATAATCAAAGTGCATGTTATGGTTTTCATGTTAATTTTCTTTTTCCCTAATGAAATTGGAAGGCTGATATTTGAGTTAAAATTTGGTCTTTTTACGAATCATGCCAATTTCTTGAAAAAAAAAAGCTAAATTTTTCCTGCACTTAAAACTATTAGTAGCAGATGACACCTGCTGTCTAATGACTTTCTGAGAGACCCTGCTGATTTATCAGGGTGTTCCCTTTTCAGACAGATTATGATTTCAATTACAAGAGGTTCAATATAGAAAATGTATGATTTAAAAATGTAGTTATCCTTGACTACTGCACATTTAGTATCTATGTCATAACCATAATTCAGGAACCTAATTCTCAATGCCAGGGCATGTTTAATACTGTTCTACCATACTTCAATATTTTGGTTTTCTTAAAAACGTATACATAAGAACTAACATGATCATTGATGTTTTTTCTTTTACCTTTAAGAATAAACACACAATAGAAATTATTCTTTCTAGGCAAAATATTTATATATTGTCTATAATAGTTATTATAACAATCTCTTCACATAAACAGAAGGTACTTTTGTGTTTAATTGAATTTCTGGTGGAAGTTATTATACAATTTGCAAAATTAAGTCCAGAAATATGTGTGATAATCTACAAAGCTGTAATTATGCTTTCTCTAAGTGAAGAAAATTTTCAGAAGATTAAACTTGATTACAAAAGTGGAGAAAATATGTATTTTGTTTTCCAGTTCTTCAACCAAATGGGTGCATCTATTGCTTATAAGTATTGATTGTTGTTTTTTTTTTTTTTCAGGGGTATTTTGATTCTGAAAAATTGGTACCTTGGAAAAGATCACACTGTAGTCCATTCAAGGTCACTCAATTACTTGTATGAACATGTCTCAGTCACAATCCCATCACTGGAAATAACACCCAATACCACAACTTCAAAGGAGAAGAGTTTTACTCTGGCCAACAGATTCAGTCTAGGCTTGGCAGGCTCCGAGCAGAAAGAAGATAGCCAGGGGGCATGGTGAAGATGAAGATGCTCAGCCAATGGTAGTCAAGATGCAGAGGGATAGGCAGCTGGGAATAAGAGTCCACCCTTTTAGGTCATGTGCTAAGTGACTTGCTTCTAACCAGCTAACACAACTACTAACACAGTCAGCCACTGAACTTATCCATGGATACATCTTCTAATCAGTGCAGCACTACATGATCCAATCACTTTTCCCTCACAGATGTAAACGATAGCACAGAGTATTAGAACACAAATTTGCATTATTTTATCTTCGTTGTGGTTTCTATTTTGTGGATATAGTATATATGTTGAGTGTATACTATATATAGTGTATAGATTATACAAATATTGTGTATATGCTATATATTTAACTCTATATGTGATATCTAAATTAATAAGTATGTATGTATGAGGGTTGAATACTAAACCCATTTCCTCCTTCTTGAGACCAGAATTCAAGAGATGTTAAATAGAAAGGCAAGGAGAAAATTTAAAATTATCGTGTAGCTTTTGCAGTATTTATTAAAGAGAAAGAAATTGCAATTGTCATCACCAACCTATTGTTGTGCCTCAGATATAATGATTGGTAGTTTAGTATCTTAAAGAAGGTTTAGGTTATTGGTTTATTTTTCTGTGTATATCATCATTTTTAAATTAAAATGTGATCTACAGATTTGCTTTGACTTTCTGTGACACCATGAGTGTTATGATGTCAAAAATGAAAAAAATGTACTTTTGAGTAAAAGACCAATGAGTGTGTAAGTATTTGCTTTATAAAGAAATATATACTTCTTTAGAATAAAAAATAATAATTCTTATTATTTTTGGAATACATTGATGAACTGATTTTAGAGAGAGTTTTAAAAATTGGATTTTAGTGAGTTTTCACTACATTTATAAAAATAATGAAAATCTTAATAAAAGTATGAATGAAAATCTTAATATTAATGAGGATTTGTAAGTTCAGTATTTAATTAAATAGTTTTAAATGCATAGAAATGATATTCCTTCTTAGAATATCCTTATTATTTAATTGTTATTTATAATAGTAGCTAAATTCCAATAACTATTTCTGTAACTGTTCCATAACTGGTCTATTTATTTTACACAAATAGAAAATATTGGTATCATTTTGATCAAAAGTACAAAGATAGCAATACTTTAAATTACCATTGCATATTTTTAAATTTCAAAAATATATTTTAGCTGGAAAATTGATACATAATTATATAAACCTTGTTAGCTATATTTTATGCTTGAGTGATTTATATTTATTGTTTTGGGTATTCTAAATCATAAAAATATTCAAAGTCACAGTGTGCATTAACCTTCTGTTAATGAGCCTTGCACAGACTTAATTATCTAGTTCTACTGAAATGTCCTGGAAGCATTGGTGCTTACCCAGAGGCCCTGCACAGTGGTGTGACTCAGCAGCTCAGCTTGGGTAGCATTTCTTCATTTCCTGCTTTCATCTCTGAGATAAAGTGTATGATCCAGCTCACTGAACCTATAAGGGGATATTATGTTCTCCCTAAACATATATATTCTCAAAGATTTGTTCAAAGGTCAGTGATTAGGCAAAATAAAAAGCATTCACCTACATCATAGTGTTTTCAAAATTTTCAGTCTGCATTTTAAATATTTATAGTCAATCAAACCTAAGAATAATTGTATTTAGATTTCTGCTCCATTTGTGTTGAATGTGTTCCTTTCAAACTTAAATGGACCAAATTCCATCAGGATGTTTTTATTACAAATATAAATATTTTACCCATTTTCTTTTAAAAATATTCTAGATCATTTGCACATTAGAGCATAATTTTTTATTTGTATAAAACTTCGCCTATTCTGCTTTAAAATATTATGGTAATGAAAATAAGATACACATAATATTCCTCATCATCAGACCAGAATCTACCCAGAATTAATTATATAATTTAAAATCCCCATATGAGAACTGAACACAGTCTCTGAATCATGTACGGTATAAGATTAGAAATATAAAACTTATTAGTAAAAATACTCGGGTTTGATTGAAAGATGCACTGGGTCTTCCTCCATATGCCTCCTATTCTAATATTTTATTACTTTTGGTATGAGTTTTAGAGATAAACCAAAACAATTCTGAATCTGTTAGAGGGTTAAATATTTTCTTAAATTACATACAACCAATATTCCAAATATTATACAAGTATGAAATCTTATGGAATGAGAATGATGCCGAGGTTTATCACATTTAGGTACATCTAATTTATGGGGGCATAGTATACCATACCTCACATAACACACCATCAAAACACACACTATGTATAAATATAAGTGCTAAATTATGATACAGATAACTGTAATACAAAAAAATTTCTGTTTGGAAACATTAGCTGATTGTAGAGCTGGAATATTTTTTGAAGGGTACAGACTAAGAAGCATTCACACAAAACAAATCAATATTATGACTTCTCAGTACTACGCTTAAAATGTAACAAAATATATCATGTATTTCTTATACCATGGAATAATAAAAGAAAGATGGCATTGGTAAAACTGACCTGCATAACATTTGTTTTCTCAAATTTATCCTTTTGCCCAGGGCTGAAGTATTCTTAGCAGTTTGTATATTTGCTGTATAAAACATTGCATAAGCAAGAAAGCATTTTACAAGGTCAGAAATGAAATACATCTGAACCTGCTGTTAGCATTCAGTAAAATACACTGCAGATATTCTAGGATCATTTTTTTTCTGTCACTTTGGATAAGATGCCATGCAACCTACACAGAAAACGAAGGCATAAATTCCTTTTCTGTGTGAATGCACTTTGCAATGTGAAAAAAAATGAACTGTTACCAATTCACAGGAAGAATCTCACTGCATTACATCTTCTTAGACAACTGGAAACTATAATAGAAATCATTTAGGAGAATTTGAGTGTGTCTGTGAATGTGAATGGCTGTGTTAAGAATAAGGTGAAGTGGGTTTAATTGTAATCAAATTCCTCTAAATATAGAAGCATTTCTGTTTTAATTTCAGAATAAAAATATACTGGTAATGCCAAAAGAAAAACTTCGGGCCATTTGAAAAAAACTCAGACCATTCTTTTTCTCTGATTAGGTAAGACATAACTCCATTCTAGTGTTAGGAGATAAAAGTTAGTAAATTATGAGCACTAGGCTGTCAGGAATGAGGCATCTAAACAAATAATAACAGATTGTGGTAAGAAGAGAAAATATAATTCCACTTTAATGCATTATTTACTGTGATAACAAACTGATTTTTAATTTTTACTTTAAAATGTACTTACTAACTAGGCATGGTGATGTATTACGGTAATCTCAGCATTCAGGAGGCTGAGGCAAGAGGATCATTGTGAGCTTGAGACCAGTCTGGACTAAGTGAGACCCAGCCAGCCTAAACTACATAATGAGACTCTGTCTCAAAAGTAAATTAATTAATTAATTAATTAATTAAAATAAAATAAAATGTACTTATTTACTGAGAAAATTTTCAAAAGCATCCTTGTGTCTTTTTGAGATATATGGTGCACAATCAACATTCATCCTACAGTGTAGTAGTATGCTATTCTTGCTCCTAATCTAAAAGTAGGAGCTGGGCCTCTGACTTATAGGTGTCATTTTGAATGAATGAATCAACTGCTGAGAGGTGATTGGAATGTGCGGGTTCTATAGTCATTAATGATGGCCACAGGCAAGAATGCTGTTGGAAGGTGGGTCCATACAGCTGGAAACTCCTACACAGAGACTAAAGGCAGCCACTGTAAAGTTCAGCAGCAAAAGGTCAGCAGTGACCTCTGACTCTGCTGTGTCCTCCCTCTGAATGCCAGTCCTCATACTGGTTACAGGCTTAACTCATGTTGGCTTCTTCCAGCATTCTAATAACTTTGGTTAAGGTTTGATGTTCAAAACTTACATCTAAATTTTTCCTGTTGCATTTGAAGCATAGAGGGAGGTTTAGAATCATACTGGTAATCCATCAGTGCTGTTGCCAATGTCAAATGGACCGTATTTAAACAGTGAAAATTAGGATTAGAATTCCTTGTTATACTGCCATGCCTGTTTATCCATGCTTTTCAGAACCAAGAAAACACTAGTTTATCTTCCAGGAAAAAGAATGTGGCCCAGAGACTGTCATATAATATTTGTCTTCCTGTGTCAGGCTTATTTCATTTAACATAATAACCTCCAGTTTATGTTGTTGCAGATGGTAGACTTTAATTCTTTGCTGTGCCTGGGCAGCATTCCGCTGTGTGTGTCTGCACATTACCTTACCACTCACCAGTTGCAGCCACGTCTTAGCTATGTGACGACAGAGCCATAAGCGCGAGAGTGCAGCTGTCTCTTCAGTACACGGATTTCATTTCTTTTGGGCTGGTACCAAGGAATGGGATTGCTGTACCATGCGATCGTTTCATTTTTAATTTTTGAGGAATCTCTATACTGCCTCCCACCACAGTTGTACTAGTAAATGTTCACTCCTACGGTGCATGTGGGCTCCCTTTCCTTCACATTTGCATAGCCAATTTTTACTTTTTGTCGCGTTGATTTTTCCACTATTGTTAGTTGGATTGACTATCCCATTGTGATTTTGATTTGTATGTCTCTGATATTTAGTGGTGTTGATCGTTATTTCACATACCCGTTGAAAATGTGTGCGTCTTTCTTGGATAAATGTCTATTTAGTTGTATTGCCCATGTTAGATGAACATATTTCCTTTTACTTTTGAGTTTCTGAAGTTTCAAATTTATTTTCAGTAATAACTCCTTGTAACATAAGTTAGATTTAGAGTCATAACAAAGCTATAACCATCAAAAACATACACACTATTATGTATACACATAGAGGGCATATTAGTTTATAGTTAAAAACCAAATAGTATGAATTATTTGTTCAGCATAGTGGAAATTTGTGGAATTTTGTATTTTAAATAGATACAATTTAAACACATTTCAAGAGAGTTTTCACATTTCTTAACCTTTATTTTACTTTTCTAAAACTCAATTTTATACAGATTAATTATTTTTTATATATGAATAAATATATTTTCTTTCATTGTAATGATATTTTAATCATATCATGTACATTATTTTAATTATTCTTTCATAATTTTATACAAGATGTTCTTAGTTTTCTTTCTAGTTAGTGACTTCAGGGACTGGTACATAACTATAATAGAATAACTATCTAATATGCATAAGAACCTTGTTTGAACCCCCAATACTAACAAATAATCTTTCTAATCAGGGGCATCAGATGATTTCAACTAATGCACCTCCTACTTATATGTGTCTATGGTTGGCCAATTTTCTTCAGTTCTCAGTTGTATCCAATAATTAAATATAATAGCACTGGAGTAATTCATTTGCTACTTAATGTACAGTAACATATTTAACATTTAAAGCAAACTTTATTTCCTTTTTATAATGATAATTACTAGATGATAATTATATGATTAAAAGGCATTAACCCACAACTCCAACAATTTTGGCAAGTCATAAAGCTAAAACCTCAGTAAGAGAACAAATAGAGAACTGTATTCTTGACAATCACAAACACTGTCTCTAAGTGGCCCAAGTCAGTGGTCTGTGGTCACATTTATTGTCATAAATATTCATGGATACCTGCCTGGTCAGATGAGCTATGTGTTTGAGCTCCTACTCCACTAGGTGGCAGTACTAACTTTGACAGTTGCTAAGCACAGAACTCCAAGTCAATATGTCTGTGAATCAGTTTTCTCATTTGTGAAGTGAACATAAAATATTTATCTATTTAACATGTTCAGCTTTAAGAGTAATAAAGCTGTAGCAGAAAATTCCCCGCCTCCCCTCAGACAGTATAATTCAGTTTCTGCTGGGCGCGCAGGTTACCTCCAGTTCATTTGAGTTCCTGTTACAGTTCCTGTTACTTCTGTCTCTTAGACACCTCTGGTCACTGTGATGCACATTGTATCAATCAATCAAAGACAGCCAAGCACTCTGCTTCTTACTTACGAAGCTCATAAAAACATCCCTCCCTGAGCCTGCAAAGTCTGATATTTTGGGAATGATCCTGGTCAGTGCCCATCAATGTACATAAATCTGCCTCCAAATCCTGGGTGACCTTTCAGTGTTTCTGTTTGCTGTTACAAAGTGAGATCTGGTGATGTATTTACAAAACATTATTAAGTGGTTATAGTCGTGGCACTAGTGGTAGTATAGCCAAGGAAGATGCTATGGACCAGATACAAATTAACCTGTAGACTCAATACAGATCAGAAAGTAAGCAGGGAAACGACAAGCAAAAGCTGTAAAATTACATTGACATTGTAAAAGGAAGCCTGAGAAAAAGGAATATCTAGTAATTGTTTCTCGTTTTAAAACTTTCTCACCTAGCCTGTGACAAACATCATTATTCTATCTATAAGATTATTAGAATAAATATATATTACTCTGCAATATTAAAGAAGATAGAAGTAACAAATAAGCATTTTATAAAAGCAATTCATATGTTCTGCCATATTCCCTTAATGTTGTTTTTCTCTCTGGTATTGCAGTTTCAGTGCTTCTCAAAATTATCTTGCTACCAACACAAACAGAAGCACCTGTTCACCTATGAGAAATCCTTAGGTCTCTTCCCCTCCAACTAATTCAGAACTTCTAGTGCTGGATCCATGATATCTGACTGAACAAGATGTCAGGACTTACACTTAAACTTTAAAGCTTGAAAATTGCTGCTCAGCGTATAACCCTGATGTCAAAAAAACCCCTGCTTGTGTAGCAGAAGAAGCAGTGCTTGTTAGTGCTAATGTGGCTCTGTGTCTGGATATTTGTGTGAAAATCCGAGAAGACAACCGGAGAGAACAACATGTTCAAAACATATTTCAATGCATAGTCTAGATTTAGCCCAAGGCTGGTTGTTGATATTACAAAACTGAGTCAGACACAGACTTTGCCTTTGTATACTCAAACATGTACTATAGTTATAGAAGTAATCAAATCAAAATACCTTAGATAAACCGGAGACTGAAAGAATTCCCAAGACAGCGATCGATGAACAGGATTTTGACAAGTTTTCAGGTTTCTGGAGATAGTCTAGTGAATAATACTTCACTGGAAATCAGTCCAAGTAAAGGTAATTTATTTAAAACCATGGCAGCAGGGAAAGGCTTGGCTCATTTGGAAAACAGTAGTAGTTTTGCACCATGTAAAACTAAAATGCAGACAGATTAAAGCATACCCACGGATCAGTCGGTTATGTGTACTTTATTCAGAAATTGGCTTTATGTACTTTATTCAGAATTGTGCTGACTACTGCACCAGTTTTTGAAACTGGATTTGACTCGGTGTTGCGGTAAGAATCCTTGAGAAGTTCCACACACAGTAGTAGAATGGCAAGTTTTAGATCCATTTGGGATCCACACTCAGAAAAAAGACTGTGTAAAGTGGGTTCAGTGGTAAAGGTGGTGTCATGTTAATGGGAAAAGCAAACCTGGCCCTCAGAAGGAGTGTGGCGAGGAGGGTAAAGAAGAAATAAGAATTTGAGAGGGATTATTTGTGCTATAAATAAAATACATATAGTAAACGTAACTGTTCTCTGGTGCAGAATCACACTCAGACTGGAACATTCTATGTCTGAAATTGGTTGAGAAATAGTGAATCAAAGATTTGTGTATTTGAATGGAAAATTCTGAATAAGAAATAGGAGAGAAGTACTAGTAAATAGGTGACGGCAGATCCCCTAGAAAAAGAGGGAAGGAAAAAAACTCAGATTCACAGCCAGTAGAGAAAACTAATATATCCACAGTGCAAAGTGGAAAAAAAAAAGAAAAGAAAAAAGAGAAAGACTATTAGAGTGAGTGAATAAGGGCTGATCCTGAGGGTGGCGATGGGAGGCTAAGTGTAGAATTATATACAGTTTAGGAAAGATAAGAACTAAAAACTGCATTGAATTTGACAATATAAAGACCATTCCAGCATTAAGAGAAAATCACTTTGACAGAGCACTGGAAGCAGAACAAATATTTCAAAAGGCTGGAAAAAAATAAAAGGAAGCCATTCACCACAGAGAAAGGCAGAATCTGGAAAGAACACAGTGAGTCGCAAACTCAGGATTTGTTTTGTTTTATTTTATTTTAAGTCAACAGTTTTTAAAAGATCACCGAAATTCTAGTAAATTTATTTAACATATAGTGAAGTAACTTAAGGAGAAAGATTCAGTTCCCAAAAGAAGAAATAATGAATATTAAACCATAGATGCATTCAGCTTTCATTTTTCTTAATGTTAATACCCCAAAATATAAGAGGCTAAAAGAAGCTTTCCAAGCTCCATTGATCCGAAACTGCCTTATTTTATTTAGATAATGATTGGGAAATTTTGTTTTAAATTTAGAATATCTCCCTGGCTTTTCTGGTCTAACTGTCTATTCTGATTCAGCTCAGTGATTGGACCTCCTGCCCTGTCCTGTTATGAGTTTACACTGTTACCTCCCCTCTGTTGTGCTTCCCTGTCACATTTTGCAAACTCGTTGATTCAGAATCTCCCTAAACACCTCACATTATCTTCCCACCTCAGCTCCATGAGACCAGCGCTAAAACCTAAGGCTGACATTGCAAAGATATACTTTACAGGCTGACCCTGAGGTGCACATGGTATTCAGAGTATAGAGGGGTTAGGTATTGATTGGTATTAAATGAGGGAATGTTTTCCTGTTTTTTGTTTCAATCAGCTGTGAGAACAGAAGGTTAAAATGAATGTGGGTAAACTGAGGGACAGTCAGTGGTTCAATTTCTGATAGAAGAAATACTAATGCATTTTAGCAAAAAGTAATTGGATCTGAGGGAAGAAAGCTTCTGAAGTAAAGACCTGAAGGGTACAAATGACTCTGGTTGTAGTTGGAGAGAATGACTGCTGAGTGCCCAGATTGCCTTCCTAAAATTGTGGTGAAATTATCTGTACTTTGACTTGTGGGTATTTTTGAAAAGGCTCTATATTTTGGTCGTAGATACTGAGGAAGAAGACACTCCAGCTCTACTGGATTCTAAGGCTGACACAGCAGTGAACCACAACTAGGCATCTTAAAACACAGACATTTATTCTCTAATACTTCTGTGGACTAAATATCCAAAACTCAAGTTTTAACCAGAGCTATGCTTTGTCTGAAAGTCTTTGGAGTGTGTACAATGTGGGTAACTGGAGTCCTGTTATATTCTTTTATCTTAGCTCCTGCTTTCACTGAAAATTCTTATGGATCCTTGTCTTATAGAAGCATGAATTCATTCTCTGTCTCTATCTTCAAGTCATGTCTTCATTCCATCTTCTGTCTTTGTGAGTCTGTCTCAGTCTCTCTTCTCTCTTTATAAGCCTATTCTTACAATATAATCTTATCTGGATTGTATCTGTCAATATTGTACTGTCAGAAAGCTTGTACTTGCAGATCTAGTGTGTTAGAATCTAAATATATGTTTTTAAAAGCACAATTCAAACTAATACAGGTGCAATGATTACATTAGAACTCTTCTTGGTATTAGCAGGAAGATTACAAGCAGAGCTCTAGAGGGAAAATGACGCTAAGAGAACAGTGTCCAAACGAAACACTTAAGGGTTCGTGCAGAAGGAAAATCTGCTGAGTGAAAAGGAAAAAAAATACGTTGGTAAATGATAAAAAGAATATCCAACAGAGAAAATAAGTTGTATATCCAAAACCCATGATAATTTTGATTCATGTGAAGCATTTGTAGTTTTAGAGTTCATGAAAATATTTCATACATTATCCTAAGAAGAGATAAGTAGAAAATAAAAATACATCAGATAAGTAAATTTATGACCAATTGTTACCGAAGAATTTGACATACCTAAATAAAAGTGCAGTATACACAGAAACTGGGGGATTGAAGTAGTAGGGTTACAAATTCAAGTCCTGTGTGGGCAACTTAGTGATTTAGTAAAAACCTGTCTGAAAATAAAGACGCCCTGGAGATTGAGCTTAGTGCAAAGACCCTGCATTCAATCCTAGTAAAATATAATGTTGCTTTTCTGTATAACCAATATTTTGAATAATTAATACATAAAACCTTCTTAGTTCTTGAATTTTGTATTATATTTGTATTTTATAAAAATAACTCAAGATACTAACATCATACAAAATGCCAAAATGCAATTGTTTTAATAGAGTAGAAGTATATTGATGTGCTATTGTTTGGCTTATGGTATTTTGGAACACACTCATTTTTGCTCATGTACAGACCCCCCTTTGTGTCTTTGCCGTGTATTTCCTTTTGATGAAATTGCACCTCACAAACTTACAATAAGTCATTTAATGAATGATGGTTACTTGTTAAAATTAATTGAGCAATTCGTAGAAACTTCTAGACATAATATCAAGTGCTTTGTGGTCACATATTAAAAATCTTCAAATTTACATATGGGAGGTTTTATTAGAGGTAAATTTTAACACAATATTAAGAAACCATTTTAATCCATACTTACTGATTCTCTTATCTACCAAGCATAATCTTTTTACATGACTAAGTAGTTTGCCAACAAGTACGCAATAGACACTTGTCATTTTGTTTTGTTTTGTTTTTCTGGTATAATAATGAGTCTGCACAGGGAAATAAATAGTTCTTGTTATGCCATGACAGAAAAGCAATAATGTATTTTACCCTAGCTCTGTGCGTTTCAAATATAAGCTATTTACTTGTTAAAGTGGTGGTAGGTGGTTTTGACTGTTTTTCCTCGTAAAGGAAAGATAACACAGATGCTGGTGTACACATTAGTCATCTTTCAACCAGATGTGATGGCTAATGTTCTCCTACATGTAAGGAGAATATTTCAGTAAAAAAAAAAGCAGATTATTGACCCTCTCAAAATTTATACAATATTACTTTATTTTATTTAAAAGAGTAACAATATTCACATTATTTTTAACCTGTCTCTATTTTGTCTTCCTTTGTAGTATATATTTTTCTAATTTTCTTTTAAAATTGCAAAGATATATATTTTTTGTCAATTTGTAAATTGTACCACAATCTGTAGATGAGAGTGGCTTACAAAATCAAAGAAAGAAATAAAAAAATTGTCTTTGCTTCACTGTTTTTATTCTTACTCCATTAATAATATATGTGTATACAAACAACTCTTGTTTCTCAGGAAATAATACTCGATATGAAAGATTAAGTCTGCACACTCATCTTAAGGCTGTGCTTTGATACTGTACATGATTAATGCATGAGCGCTTTATAATGAACTTTGCATTCTGTGTGTGTATACAAACTTATTTAATAGAAGAGAATTGCATGAAAGGTTAATTTAGGCAATAAAAATTAAAAGCACTAAAGTATTTTGGAAAACAAGCGCATATTGAGATGTATAATTCTAGAAAAACAAGTAATAGCATCTATAAAAACAACAAGGCCTTTTATAAAATTATACTGAAATTCAAAGTTAATCATGTGCTGTATATTCATAGTCACATTTGTGAGCTCAAGGGGCTAATAAATATCAGTAATTAATTATAATGTCAACAAAATCACAGTTCTCCCTCTAAATTTTCATAGTATATTTTGACGTTACTAAATTGTCTGAAAATAAACAAATGAATTTGAATGTCTTTCAATAAAAAATTCTATAAGTAAACTAATTTATAATTTATAATAGCTACATTATTTTTCTTTAATGAGATTGTGAAATCTTAAAATCACTTAAATCATAACACATTTTAATAATTTAATATACACATAAATATTTCATTGTTTTGGATTATATAAATGTACTTTATATTGAGATGGATAGATACTGGTCCATTTGTCTGTACTGTATTATGTCCATTTACCTATTTTCTCTCTTACCAGAGACAAGTTAATCCATTCATCCATCAAAGATGAACAACTATGTATTCACATTCATAGCACTCATTACATGAAACATTTTAAAAGTAAATACAGAAAACAGGGTAACAGATAGAAAGGAGCTATTTTATTGCATTAAAGCAGGTAACATACAATCCATGATATGATCCTACAGTTCACTCTTTTATTTTTTGTGCCTGTTTTTATGCATTTCTCTGAATCGCCACATAAACTTACCCCAAGCAAAGTGTCTTCACTTAACAGCCAGAAATGGATGCAGAAAGAGGCTGACTTGCCCCCTAATGCTCTACTGCTAGAAAATGGAGAATTTGCTTTTTAATTCAGGAAGTCTGACTCTAAAGCTTGAACTTAGCAAGAACAGATTGTTTTATACTTTATACCAAAGAAGGACCATGGTTTGGCATTAATTTTTGTTACAGTCTATCCACTAAGAGTAATCAAATCCGTGCAGTAAGGTACAGCTTGGATAATACAGAAACACTCTATTTTCACAGGAGAATTGCCGGGACCAAAAAAGCCTTATCATATGAGTCTGTATAAACTGGGTATTACTCAGTGTAGATTCTCAGCAGTACTAATGCAGCAAAATACCTACTGCCAAATTACTTTTTTTGTAGAATATCTTTCATTGTAAACAATGACAAAGTTAATTCTGAGAACAAAATTAGGGAAGTGTTTGAGTTAGGACCGTGCATGAGTAACATGACCTCTGCTGCTCCGATTGATGTCATGCTTCATTTTAAGATGCAATTTGGGCCCTCCAAGACTACTCAAGAAATAGTTTTCCTTCCAGACACATAATTAAAAATAACTGTCTAAAATGACTTGGGTACTATTCTCTTTTGCAGTACTATTTATAATACTTTTATTCTAATGAATGACTGGAAGACATAAATCTTGCCAATTTACTGTAGCCTTGTCTTCTATAGTAATCTGAGGTATCCAGGTGTAAGACCTGGTTTTCTCCCAGAAGATGGAAGATAGAACTTGCCTTCTAGAAAACTAGCTTGTCTCTGTACTAAGGCATTCCTGTGGGTAAGGCTAATATCCTCCTTCAAATTCTTTTTTAAATAGCCAGATAAAGAAATGAGTTCAAAAGGATCATAATTCAACTGCATAAGAGGAAAAAATAAGCAAACACTTCTCTACATTTTGAAATAACCTCCTGCTATCAACATTAAAATGTGTACATAGAGAATATTTAACCTACAAAATGTAGTTTTATTCCTTTATTTTTCATACAAAGGTCAAATAGAAATGTAGCAACTAGGGAAACCAATAATATTGTGGAGTAATGAAAAAAACATAAATTAAATTTGAGTGACTGTTACCAAAATAATGGATATTATAGAAATTTATAAGACTGAAATTCTAGACAGTTCAATTGACAATCCTTTGTTTGCCAATGGTTTTCTTGGCAAATGGTTTCATTAATTTGAAAAGTACCTCATTTTGATTATTAACTAATGAAGGAAAGTATAAAGTCTTTAACTTTTAAGCACAAAAGATAAAGAGCACCTACACATATCCTTGACTCTCAAAAATAGTTTTAAAATTCTGGAAATTAAAAAAATGTGAATAATCTGGTTCATTTCATGTAATGCAGGATATATGTGTGGACTTGTGCTGTTAGGTGCTGTTCCAAAATGATAGCTGCCGTTGAACAACGCAATAAATGACATAATTTCTGCTAAAAAGAACAATCATAAATATCACTATAATTACATTTTTGGGTACATTCATGAAGAGATTAGAAAATATCAATAAATTTGCATATGATATATGATGATAATGAAGGAGTTGAAGAATAAAGCAGTTCAAATGAAAGTATTTCTTATCATTAAAAAGAAATATGTTCAAAGACATCTAAACAAAGACCTTCAGTTTCTGAGAGAAAACCGGAAGTTGTGAGTCCTGCTAGAACTCAGTAAGTTGGGAAAGTGTAAGTAAAAAACCAGGAGCAGGACGACTCATCAGAGGAAGTTTATGTCAAAAATTGTAGGAGAGATTTTTAATTTCCTGTGATATGGAAACATTTCCTGGGTGTTAAAGGGTGGTCCGAATTTAGTTGAAATGAATCAGCTGTTGACAGATGATTAACCCTTTAGGGGGTTAGCTCAGTCCTACAAACTGATGGCACTGGTGGCTTCACCGTGGCTGGAGAGTTAGATACTATACAATTGCTTGATTCTTGGTAAAATGCGTAGGGTTATGGAAATAGGGGCCTCGGGGCTGAATCCAAGCTTTGGCCTAAGACACTGAAGGAAAGGATGGGATTTCATAGAGTTAAACAAAGGCTCAACAGTGTCAACTTAAGTCACAAACACACATAAACAGAAGATGAGTCATTTCTAGAAAATTAATTTTTCCAAAAGATATCAAACAAATAAATTTTCAGAAGTGGAATATCTATGCCTGTGGCTCAGCATTTCTTCCTATGAAATAATTACCTAAGAAGTTTGAGCTTTTATAGAGTTAAGGAAGATAGAATACATTTTACATTCACTATGGAATGGGTTTTGGTATTTTTACTTAGGAAAAATAGAAAGAAACATGATATTCTTATTAAAGTTAGGTAGATAAAGCAACTCTCCCCAACACATTTCTGGAGGCAAGTATTATACTGATACCAAAACCAGAGAGAGACCCAACCAAGAAAGAGAACTACAGGCCAATCTCACTAATGAACATAGATGCAAAGATACTCAACAAAATACTGGCAAATAGATTACAGCGAATCATAAGGAAAATTATACACCACGACCAGGTAGGATTCATCCC